>CAUYQU010069840.1:0-172931 GCA_963574635.1 Cheracebus regulus
TGCATTGTGTGATGCCGAGGTGCAGGTTTGTTACTTGGGTGTATTGTGTGGTACTGAGGTGCGGGTTTGTTACTTGGGTGTATTGTGTCGTGCTGAGGTGCGGGTTTGTTACTTGGGTGCATTGTGTGATGCCGAGGTGCAGGTTTGTTACTTGGGTGTATTGTGTGGTACTGAGGTGCGGGTTTGTTACTTGGGTGTATTGTGTGGTGCTGAGGTGCAGGTTTGTTACTTGGGTGTATTGTGTGGTGCTGAGGTGCAGGTTTGTTACTCGGGTACATTGTGTGATGCCGAGGTGCAGGTTTGTTACTTGGGTGCATTGTGTGGTGCCGAGGTGCAGGTTTGTTACTTGGGTACATTGTGTGGTGCTGAGGTGCAGGTTTGTTACTTGGGTACATTGTGTGGTGCTGAGGTGCAGGTTTCTTACTTGGGTACATTGTGTGGTGGTGAGGTGCGGGTTTGTTACTTGGGTGCATTGTGTGATGCCGAGGTGCAGGTTTGTTACTTGGGTATATTGTGTGGTGCTGAGGTGCAGGTTTGTTACTCGGGTATATTGTGTGATGCCGAGGTGCAGGTTTGTTACTTGGGTACATTGTGTGATGCTTAGGGACAGGTTTGTTACTTGGGTATATTGTGTGATGCTTAGGGGCAGGTTTGTTACTCGGGCATATCGCAGGATGATGAGATGCGGGGTTGTTACTTGGGCATATTGCATGCTGTCAAGGTGCAGGTCTGTTACTTGGGTGTATTGTGTGATGCTTAGGGGCAGGTTTGTTACTTGGGTATATTGCATGATGCTGATGTTTGAGCTTCTAACGGTCCCCTTGCTTAAGTAGCAAACACAGTTTCCAATAGGTAATTTTTCAGCTCCTCCCTCTGTCTCCCATTTTGGAATCCCTGAGGTTTATTTTTCCTTTGTGTTCACATGTACCCAATGTTTTACTTCCATTTTTAAGTGAGTATCTGTGGTATTTGGTTTTATATTTCTACCTTAATTTTCTTAGGATAATGCCAGGCTATAGATTTAAGAGGCACAGAAGACAAGGTACTGGGGGTCTTCCCAAGGGGTGATGTCAATGTCCACCCAGTAGGGCTGAGACTACCCCCATTCTCCCTGTTTCCAACTAGGAGTGTCCCTGTGACCACCCTTTTTCTGTTCCATGATGCATGTTATCTTAGTTCAAGAGGTCACAGAGGCCACTCTGCCCCACAGAGACTGTCCTGATTATTGTTTAATCATGCCCATTCTTTAGCAAACTTTAGGCCCCTACCAGAATTCTGATCTTCTGGCCTTTTATCCGTCTTCACAAATATAATTTCAACCTTTGAACAGGTGAAGAGAAAATCAAGAAAAGGACTATTATGGCCACACAGGGATTAGCAAAAGCAATTCTGCCTGGTAGAAGTCAGATGGAGTCAATTATGTCAGATTTTCTTTCTATCATAATGTTTTTTAAAGGTGGCTTTATAGTGGAAACTGCTGTCAACCTCCTCCCTGGTGGCTTGGAGTGTGGATAGAGGGTATGGGCAGGAGTCCAGAGATGAGTTCCCAACCCAGCTGCTTAACAAATGTGTGACGTTGGCTGCTCGCTTCACTTCTGAACCTCAGTTTCTCACCTACAGTGGGGTCAGTAGGACTTACTGTGAAGATGAAATGAGTAAATGCCAGGCATTTGGGAGGTGAGGACCCTCAGGCTCCCTTTCCTCTGAAAGACATCCTGCTCTCCTTCCTTTGACGGTAGGATGAGTAAATGTACCTTTGGGGCGTCGCTTTCTGAATAAGGGTCCTGTCAGATCCTGGTGACCATCCTCCTCCTGATGCAGCCAGATGCACAGCATAGTTGGCCTAAGCAGAGCTAATTGTCTTTTTTGCCCGAGCCTGCTAAGTCCACAACTGGATTCTCCCAGAACTTCTTCTGAGAGCCCACAGTCGCCACTCCCTTCCCTGAGCACCGGGCTTGTTGGTAACCCAGGAACTGACAGATCCGGCCCCTAAACAGTGGCCGATGGTTCTCAGGCAGTCAGGAAGCTGACGAAGGGAAAGCAGCCACTTTCCTGTGCTGCTCCAGCTTGGAGGACCCTTTGCTCAGATGTGAAGAAAAGCAGCATCTCTGTGATTTATACAGAATGAGGAAGGGCCACTCTCCCTCGGGTTTCGTTTTGAGGGTCTCCTATCGGTTGGGCAATTTAGGTTAGTGATTTTTATATAATCATCAAGAAAATGAAAGCCATATCAGGACAGAATGCATTATTTAATTTCTTCATTTATTTATAAGTCAGTATTGATAACCCTTTCTTTTGAAGCATCTGAAGTCAGGCTGCAAGTTGGCAAATGAGATCCTAGTTTCAAATGGCGCAGTGGCATTTACAAACCCTGTGGCTTCCAATCCGCGTTTGGTTTGGATTGAATGAAAACTGGGGAAGCTTTGGAAAAGCCATCTGCTCAATTCCCAGTGGCTTATGTTTCTCATTTGGTCTGAAATATGGACTTGGGAGGGGAGTGAAAGGTATGGTGGGCAGTTCTTGACCCAAACCTGCTTATCCCAGGTGCCTGGAGCCACCCTTCTCCACACGCTGACCCTCAGTCTCCTTGACAGTCTCTGAGCCAGGACCCTGTAGCTTATGGGGCAGTAAGCCAGCACTTCCTACTGCCGTCTCCTCACTGTGTCACTTTAGTCCCGTCTCTCTCACTGAGCACTGTAAGGCAAGCACAGTTAACTGTCACTGTTCTGTTTTTGCTTCTCCAATACATTCTGCCAAATTCATTGCCCAAAAGCTGAGCTCTAATCTGGTCATTCCTCCACTCAGAAACCTTTATCATCTCCCTACTGTCTAAGGAATGAAGTCCAGACTCTAGCCTGACATCCAAGGTTCGCAATCTGGCTTCACAGGACACTTTTCTGCCTTTTCTTCTCCCTCTTCCCAATGTTCCCTGAAGCAGCACTCTCAGTGTCTATCCATGCCCCATGTCCTTACTGCCTTCTAGACCCTGCCTGAGGGCTTTCCTACAGCCCAGGCCCTTCCTAGGGGTTTTCTCTGGTCTCCAGAGCCAAGTTTGCTGCCCATACCAAGTGCGAGAGAATGAACACCACCCCTCTCCCCAAGCAGTAGTGTCCCCAATAAGCAGAGTTCTTTTTCCATTTTGTATTGGTCATTTAAAAAAAGTCTCATTGGAAAAGGCCACCAGGTTCTGCTCACTGGCTAGAAATGGAGATGGGGAACTGATACCCTAAATGCACCTTCTCCCCGAAGCATAGGATGCGTAGAGTTTTTCGAGACTGGTTACGGGCTGAAAGAGGACCGTGAGCATGTGTTCATGTTCATACACATGCATCTTCATACATCGCATGTATAAAAGATGGCAGAGATTTTTTTCAAGGCACGGAATTTTAGCACCGTGATGATGTTTTAATGATCTAAAGGCAACTAGGGAGCCTCTGTTTCAGCTTGCACCAGTTTATGGCATTTTATCTTCCTCTGGTATCTGGCCAGAGACCAAGGTCTGGCACAGTCCCTCGTTTCTTTATGTAGCTGTGACTATAAATAAGGGAATAATGAAAAACAGTAAGAAAAATAAACTTTCCCAGTTATTTTATCACTTCTGCCCTGGTAACAGCAGCCCTCAGCTCATGGACGTTGGTGTATAAATACCCCAGCTCCCTCACCTTGCAGTCGGATAGCTGTGGTGCATGTTCTACATTAACTCCTAGTTTCCCCCATGGGCGTTAAGTGCCATTGTCTGCAGAGGCCCCTAGATGGATGGCATAGCATCTGCCTGCTGCCGTCCCTTCCCCACTTTCCTCCCCTGCTCCTCCACCAGTGTTTGCGGGAGTCCTGCCCCTCAAATCTATCCATATGTGCATGCACATCTCCGGGTGGGCTTCTGGAGGAACCAAAACTAAGATGCTCCTTGCACTAGTTTCCTGGGGCTGTCATAACAAAATGCCAACTACTGGTGGCCCAAAACAGCAGTAACAGATGGTCTCCCAGGCCTGGAGGTCCGAAGTCTGAAATCAAAAGGTTGGCCGTCTCTGTGCTGCTCTAGGGAAGCCTCTTACAGCTTCTGGTGTTGCCTGCAGTCCTTGGCATTTCTGGGTCACATGGCTGTCCCCTGTGTGTCTTCACATTGTCTTCCCATGGATATCCTCTTGGTGTGTGTCCTCATGTCCTCTTCCCATGGCCGTTGTCCCCCTGCATGTCCTCACATCATCTTCCCGTGGCCGTCCTCCCCTTGCATGTCCTCATGTCATCTTCCCGTGGCCATCCTTCCCCTGCATGTCCTCATGTCGTCTTCCTGTGGCCGTCCTCCCCCTGCATGTCATCACATCATCTTCCCGTGGCTGTCCTCCCCCTGCCTGTCATCACGTCATCTTCCCGTGGCCGTCCTCCCCCTGCATGTCCTCACATCATCATCCAGTGGCTGTCCTCCCCTTGCATGTCCTCACATCATCTTCCCATGGCCATCCTCCCCCTGCATGTCCTCATGTCATCTTCCCATGGCCGTTGTCCCTTGTATGTCCTCACGTCATTTTCCAGTGGCCATCTTCCCCTGTGTGTCCCTGCATTCTCTTCCCACAGCCAGCCTCTACCTGCGTGTCCTCACATCATCATCCAGTGGCCGTCCTCCCCTTGCATATCCTCACATCATCTTCCCATGGCCGTCCTCCCCCTGCATGTCCTCACATCGTCTTCCCGTGGCCATCGTCCCCTGTATGTCCTCATATCATTTTCCCATGGCCATCTTCCCCTGTGTGTCCCTGCATTCTCTTCCCACAGCCAGCCTCTATCTGCGTGTCCTCACATCATCATCCAGTGGCCGTCCTCCCCCTGCATGTCCTCACGTTGTCTTCCATCTGTGTATGTCTATCTGGGGGTTTACATTTCTACTTTTTATATGGACATTGGCTTAGGGTCCACCCTAATGACTTCATTTTCACTTTGTTACCTCTGTAGAGACTCTGTTTCCAAATCAGATCACATCAGGAGACACTGGGGTGAGGACTTCCCCATATCTTTAGTGGGGGATGCAGCTCAACCCTCCCTTCCCCTTTGCTCTTCAACAGCTGGCAGGTGCTTCTACGTTTCTTCGTCTTGGGGCACAGGTCTGTCCCTGGGCTCCACGCTCTCACAGCCACCCTTCCAGACCTCTGAGCACATTGCGAATGCTCCTCCACAGGCCTGCCCTGCCTGCCTGGTGTTGTGAGTGGGGCGCTGAGCCCACAGTGCTGCTCTGGAAATACTTGATGCATGAGGCTGTAAAACCTTAGTAAACCAAAATGCTCAGGGAATGGATTATTTGAGGTTAATTTTGGAATCAACTTAGGCTTCCAAATAATTATTTTTATTTTACCACTGTCAGCATTATTTCTGGAAGAGACAAGTCTACCTTTCTCCCTCAGGAAATCTGGTTTGTTAAATAAAATCTAACTGTCCTTGGGATTTTGAAGACCAGCAACGACTGAGTATTTTAGCTCCAAGCATGGCTCCTCCCCATGCAGGAGGCAGCTGCAGAAGCTGTTGACTGCCTGGGAGGTGTCTGCTAGAGGCGGCCCCCAGGAGGGATGTCCCGAGCCTTGTATCCCCGGCATTGCTCCCTATCAGCTGTTACTTTCTCCTAAATGTCAAATTCAGAGAAAAATAATTCTGTGACCTAAAGGTCATGGGACCTTGGGGCACTAGGTTTATGGAGACAGTGATGGGTAGCTCTCAGGATGGCATCGCATAGTACATTTTGAGAGCAGATCTATTTTTAGAGTGCAGCTCTCACAGTTATTTGCTGGATTTCTAAAGCGTACCTATCAGCCCATGCTTCCCGAGTGCCTGTCTGGTGGAAGGACATTTCTGTGTGGTGCTTGGGGATAACAGAGAAAAGAGATGGACCCCCTGGGTCCAGCCTAGCATCACATCATGGCCCTGCACGCATGAGCACTCGCAGCCGATCCTTGGAAATTGTCACGACATAGACAGAAAGTAAGTAAAACCAGTGGATTTTTTCCTTAAGAGATTTGACTAAAAATGCAGATGTTTTTCACCTCCTCACAGACCTCCCATGGGGTTCTGGAGGAGGGAAGCCTCCTGGACCACATTCAGACAACTCCCCTGGGATGACTCGCAGGTAGGGCATTGGAGTTGAGCTCACTTACTACTATTGCTTGCTCTGTGTGCGATGCAGTCACATTCAACCCTGCAAAGACCTCAAGGGGCAGATGTTGCTCTCCCACTCCAGCTATGAGGAGACTGAGGCCCAGTGTGCCTGATGTCCCAGGGAGAGTGAGGGTGAAGCTGAGCTCAGCACAGCCTGACGAACTCGCAGGATGGTCCTCCCAGCCCCCAGTTGAATATGTTCACTGCCCAATTCAGGCAGCCGTCCACCCAAGGTGCTGGACCCAGATGCAAGTTGCTGATTTGAATTCCACAAGTGATGTCTTCAACAGAAAGCCAATTTCAAGAGCCCATGGCTACCAGCAGAGCGCACACAAAATCAAGAAGGAATGCCAGAATCGGTAAGTCGGAAACTTCCACCCCCAACACTGTCTCATCTCGGGGAATATAAATGACACCCGGAAAACGGTGTCTGCTTTGAGCCTCTCCTCTATCGCCTGGTGCTCTGCCTTGGATAAATAATTTACTCTCCAGCAAAGAGAACCAAATTTGATTTATAAGCCATAGTCCAGATATATAAGACAAACTTCTAAAAAATCTGCCTATATAAATCCTAGCCATGCCGGGGGTGTTTATCATTTTATGCATATGAAGAAAAGGAAAACAGAGGTTTACGTCTTTTTAATCTGTGTTCATTGGAAAGTGCTTTTGAACTACCAGCATTCAGGGCCCCACAGAGAAGCAGGAATAGCTCTGAGCCACAAAGAGCCACATTTCCTTCAGAATTTTCTGGTCTCCATGTATTTCTTTTTGTCTGTCTCATGCCTCAAACCTTCCTTAGTTTTTTTTTCGAATTCATCCTTCAAGGGCTGGGTTAGATGCCACCCCCCTGTGCCACCCCTGGGCCTTTCAAACTAAAGTTCCACCCCTCTTCCTCTTACTACCCTCTTCCTTTTCCTATGTCCTGCATTCTCACCTGGCCCTCGCCAGGCAGAGGGTTTGAGGTGCTGTAGCACTCCACAGTGTGTCCACAGAAGGTTGCATGTCCAGCTCCAGATGGCTCATCTAGGAGACCTGGCATCACTGGGGCCTCTCACTCACCTGCTGAGGTGACAATTACATGGCAAGCAGGAGAAAGAATGAGCACTGCTCTAGGCTGATCGTTCTAGATGGGGAGCAGGGCAAGGACGAACCAGGACTGTGGAAATAAACAAAAGCTTCTCATTCTGTGCTTGCTAGAGTGGTGGATGATATGGTTTGGCTGTGTCCTCACCCAAATCTCATTTTAAACTCCTATGTGTTATAGGAGGGACCTGGTGGGAGGTAATTGAATCATGGGGTCAGGTCTTTCCCATGTGCTGTTCTGGTGATAGCAAATGAGTCTCACAAGCCTGATGGTTTTAAAAAGAGTTTTCCTGCACAAATTCTCTTCTCTTATCTGCTGCCATGTGAGATGTATCTTTCACCTTCTGCCATGATTGTGAGGCCTCCTCAGTCATGTGGAACTGTAAGTCCATTAAACCTTTTTCTTTTGTAAATTGCCCAGTCTTGGGTATGTCTTTATCAGCCGCATGAAAACAGACTAATTCATACCAGTAGAGTGGGGTGTTGCTGAAAAGATACCTGAAAATATGAAATCAGCTTTGGAAATGGGTAACAGACAGAGGTTGGAACAGGTTGGAGGGTTCAGATGAAGACAGGAAAATGTGGGAAAATTTGGAACTTCCTAGAGACTTGTTGAATGGCTTTGACAAAAAATGCTGGTAGTGATATAAATGGTAAGGTTCAGGCCGAGGTGGTCTCAGATAGAGATGAGGAACTTGCTGGGAATTTGAGCAAAGGTGACTCTTGTTATATTTTTGCAGAGACTGGCAGCATTTTGCTCCTGCCTTAGAGCTTTGTGGAACCTTGAACTTTAGAGATTGGACTTAGGGATCTGGCAGAAGAAATTTCTAAGCAGTAAAGCACTCAAGATGTTACTTGGGTGCTGTTAAGAGCATTCAGTTTTTAAAGGGAAATAACATAACAGTTCAGAAAATTTGCAGCCTGATGGTGCAGTAGAAAAGAAAAATCCATTTTCTGAGGAGAAATTCAAGCTGGCTACAGAAATTTGTGCACATAACAATTTGCCAAATGTTAATCACCAAGGCAATGGGGAAAATGTCTCCAGAGTATGTCAGAGACCTTTGTGGAAACCCTTCCCATCACAGGTCCAGAGGTGGACGTGTAAGAGGGAAAAATTGTTTAGCAGGTTGGGCCCAGAGTCCCCATGCTGTGTGCAGTCTAGGGACTTGGTCTCCTGTGTCCTAGCTGCTCCAGTCATGACTAAAAGGGGCCAAGGTACAACTCAGGCTGTGGCTTCAGAAGTTGCAAGTCCTAAGTCTTGGCAGCTTCCACATGGTGTTGAGCCTGTGGGTGCACAGAAGTCAAGAACTGAGGTTTGGGAACCACTGCCTAGGTTTCAGAGGATGTATAGAAATGTCTGGATGTCCATACAGAAGTTTGCTGTAGGGGTGGAGCCTCACAGATAACTTCTGCTGGGGTAGTGCAGAAGAGAAATGTGGAGTCAGAGCCCCCACACAGAGTCCCTACTGGAGCAATGTCTAGTGGAGCTATGAGAAGACAGCCACTGTCCTTCAGACCCCAGGATGGTAGATCCACTGACAGCTTGCACCATTCACCTAGAAAAGCTGCAGACACTCGAGGGCACCCTGTGAAAGCAGCCAGGAGGGAGGTTGTACCCTGTAGAGCCACAGGGGAAGAGTTGCCTAAGGCCATGGGAACCCACCTATTGCATCAGAATGACCTGCATGTGAGACTTGGAGTCAAAAGAGATCATTTTGGAGCTTTAAGATTTGACTGCCCTACTGGATTTCAGACTTGCATGGGGCCTTAGCCCCTTAGGTTTGGCAAACATCCCATTTGGAATGGCTGTATTTACCCAATGCCTGTACCCCCATTATAACTACAAAGTAACTAACTTGCTTTTGATTTTACAGGCTCATAGGCAGAAGAGACTTACCTGGTCTCAGATGAGAATTTGGGCTGTGGACTTTTGAGTTAATGCTGAAATGAGTTAAGACTTTGGGGGACTGTTGGGAATGCATGACTGAATTTGAAATTTGAGGATATGAGATTTGGGAGGGGTTGGGATGGAATCATATGGTTTGGCTGTGTCCCTACCCAGATCTCATCTTGAATTCCCACATGTTGTGGGAGGGACCTGGCAGGAGGTAACTGAATCATGGGGGCAGGTCTTTCCTGTGCTGTTTTTTGATACTGGATAAGTCTTATGATATCTGATGGTTTTAAAAAGGGAGTTTTCTGCACAAGCTCTCTTTCCTTGTCTGCTGCCATGTGAGACATGCCTTTCACCTTCCGCCATGATTGTGAGGCCTCCCCAGCCATGTGGAACTGTAAGTCCACTAAACCTTGTTTTTTGTAAATTGCCCAGTCTCGGGCATGTCTTTATCAGAGACGTGAGAACAGACTAGTACAGGGGAGTTGGCCACCTTGACCAGCACTCAGTCCGATCTTCACAGTCACTCAGTAGTACACAGACGACTCTTTTCCTGATGGGTAAACTAAGGCACAGGGAGGCAAATAAAACCTCCTCAGCAGTACACAGCCAGCGGCTGACTGGCAGAAATGTGAAGCCAAGAGCTATGACACCATGGCTCGTGCTAACAGCCAGCAGGCCTTCTGCTCCAGCACTGGTTCAGTGGATGGTTAGGAGGCCAGCCTGGCAGATCATGGAGAGTGGTTAACAGTGGGAGGGAGGAGTGAGGAGGACTGAGGCTTTCGACTTTGAATGGGATGATGATGGAGCTGGTAGCAGGGGCGGCTGGTGGTGGAGTGCGGGTGCTGGCTTCAGCTGAGGTCTGCAGAAAGTATTACTTCTTTCCCCGTTCTCCCTCAGGCCTCAGCTCTCCCCCTCCCCGACAAAGCACAACTAGAAGGATACAGATGCTCATCTTCTCTACAAGTGATTGAGATTTTGTGCTGACATAACAGTCAGGATCACAGTGCAAAGATATACAAAGAGGTTGACAGAAAGCAAGGTGCAGACACGCAGAAGAGACTGGCAAGGGTCATGTAGTTTACATGCATGCCACCCCACCTATGCTCCCCAGGAAGGAGACTTACCCCCACCTGTCCCCATGTTTTTTCCCTGAGATTGGGTCCCACCCCCTTGGCTGTGATCACAGGTCCTGGCAGCCATCTTCTCCAGAAGGAGAGGGGACAGAGAGAAGAGGGGAAAGACGCAAAGAAGACATCAGCTCCCACCAGGTCCCATTGCAGCAGCTGAGGGCCCAGCCATGTAGATGTAGAAGACAGCAGTCTTGTCTCCTGGTGGCGGGGGGACTGTGTGAACAGATGGGAGCTGATGAGGCTGCCTGTAGTGGTGGTCATGCACCAGCTCCCAGCCCCCTGGTAAGGTCCCCAGGGACAGCTATTCCCAGCGTTTTGCAGAGCTGGGTAGACAAGGCTGTCAGTCCCCACCTCCACCCCACACCGTGTTCCTTCCCTATGACCATGTCTTCGCTCACAGGGTATTCCTGAAGCACTGAGGACAGGCAGAAGCACCTGGCACTGCCCCTGCTCCTAAGGATCACCTGTGTCCACTGCAAGAGAAGGTCCAGGACTTGCAAAGTGAGAAAGGGAATGACACCTGCGGCTGGCTAGGTAGGGGAGGAGACAGCTGCAGGACACGCCTGAGCCCGGCTCCATCCTCCAGCAAAGAACAATTGCAGATTAAGGACCACATGCTGGCCCCCGCAGTGAGCCTCTTAGGCGGTAGGGGGCAGCACAGGGAATGGAAATGCTGCTGTTCAAGATGGGAGTGAGATTCATCTAGGAGAGCCCTGTCCTCCCGCCACTCTCCTCATGTTCCCCTTGTAGTGCAGGTGTTTTCCAGCCTTCGGGTGACCTGAAGCCCTTGCTTATGTTTGCCGACTTGTTTACAGTCTGTTTTCCCACATGCAGCAGAAGGGCAGGATCTTTGTCAGCCGTACCTGGAGTTATCCCACAGCCCGCTGGAACAGTCCCACAGTAAAGTCTGCAGAATGATCTGAGTGACATGCGGGTGCATTGTGGACTTCACCTGCCTGCCACTGTTCACAAAGAGTCAGTGACTTGGATTTAGAAACATCAGCCCCCAGGCTGGGTGCTTGGCTCAGTCCACACCCAGCCCTGACCTGTCCCTGTTCCTGTCCCCTCTCAGAGTCTGAGCAGCTCATACAGCTGCCCTGAGCCCTGTCTAACCAGATCCATGGTGGTCACCTGACTTTCTCCCTGGGCAGGGAAGGAGACCAGACATCTGGAGAGTTGAAAAGCGTGACCCCAGGCAGCCTCCTCCTCTGACCTGAACTGCACCTTTCAATTGGCTTGAAAGTGTCCCAGCCCCTGGTACATGGGGACCACCAGGACGCGCTCCTTCCCACCTCTCCTTCACAGTAACACCTTGCACAGTGCACCTCCATGCCTCTGGTCCTGCTGTTCCCTTTCAATTGTCCTCCCCTTCTTGTGTTTGCCTGTACAGCTCCTATCCATTGCCCATCTATAAACAGAGTGGCTGGCCGTGACGATTGCATGGCTCCTCCTGTCTCTGACATTCTACAAACACTCAATCCTACATTGGAAGGGCACCCAGTTTGCCAGAGTCTGCTAAGCAGAGCTGGCACCTGGGCGTTCTGCTCACTGCAGTCAGCCGGACAAGTGTGCTGACATTTCACTCTTCAGCGAGCTGTGAAACTCTTTGCTTGTCTCCAAGTTCTTACTAAGTAGCGAGGCTACCCAGGCCTGTTCCAATCATGAGAATCTGTTCTGCTTCAGCTGGGGGAACACAGCTCTGTTCTCTGCTGCAGCGTGGCTGTCTTTACTGCTTGGCACACTGTGACGCTTCTGCTCGAGCCATTCTCATCAGAGCCAGGTACAAATTCTGGTCTCTGCCTCACCGGCTTCTCTGAATTTAAGCTGGCCCCTGAGTCGGCCTGTGGCTTCCCTGCAGCTTGGCTACTCACAAAGGTCATACACTTCCTCACAAGGAGGTCTGAGTGTCCTCTCCAGCCTGGAAGGCAGGGCTGCATAGACCCTTTCCCTGGGCTGGCAGAAAGGCAATGAAAGCATTGTTTACCAGCTGCGTGGTTTGCACCCCTCTTCTCCAAGAGGAAGCAAATATTTTGAGGAGGTGACTTCACAGGGAAGGCACCTGGCCTGGCAGCTCTGTTTTCCAGACTCCTGGAGGTGAAGGCAGAGTGCGGGGTAAAGGCCAGCACCGTCCTATTAATAATGGATCCACGCTGCCTCAGGCCCGCTATCATCTGTGCCTGTGGTTTGCAGAAGTCCAATTAAGCCTGAATTATAGTAATCAATAGAGCAGCAGGATTTAGATCCAAACAAAGAACACATGGCCCTGCTCCACCGAGGGGAATTGATGAGCGGGAGATGCGCCAGCGTCATCGGAAGCCATGCTTGCAGGCGAGGCTGCAGGCTCTCCTGGGTCTGGGATGACTTTGACGGCACGTTCCACGCTGACAGAAATCCAGCAGGCACAATGTAAACCAGAGCGCTCAGACCTTCGCTCCAGGGAGGGTCAGAAAGGCAGCTTCTGGTTGAAAGCAGGCCCATGCAATAGCGGGAGTGTGGCCTTGGGATCAGACACCCAGGGCTCAAGAATCTGGCTGGGGAACGACAGGCCATAGGTTTCCCTTTCTGAGCTTCACCAGCCTCACATGCAAAACACCTGCTCTCAGGACGATCGTGAGATCTCAGCAATTGCCTTGAAAGTGTCCCAGCCTCTGGTGCGTGGGGGCCACCTGGACGCGCTCCTTCCCACCTCTCCTTCACAGTAACTCCTTGCACAGTACACCTCCATGCCTCTGGTCCTGCTGTCCCCCTTTCCATTGTCCTCTCCTTCCTGTGCTTGCCTGTAGAACTCTTATCCATTAGTCAACAATGAGCACAAGCCCTCCCCTCCAGGCTGCCTTCCCAGGTTACCCCAGCCAGGCATAGACCGGGCTCCTCCAGGGCTCCTGTGTGTGCCCACAGAGCACTCCAACTCCCTCCCTTTGAGGTAGAGTCCGTTTCTTGTTCTCACAACTGGTCTCAGCAGAGCCTGTGCCACCATAGACAGCTCAGCCCTGCAGGTTTTCTGGCCTCTGGTGGTCAGAGGGAAGAAGAGGGCTTCCAAAGGCCCTGTGCGGTTCCCAGCTGTGAGAGTGAAGAGCTGATGAACCTGGCTTCCAGTCTGGAACACGGGTCCTGGTGGTCTCCCTCACGGCCACCAGCACCTGTGTCTCACTGGCTCACACAGGGCAACTTGCTGACAGTGTGCATGTCTCCCCACTGCTAGAACCATATAGTACCTTTGTGAGGGCTGCAGGGGGACATAGCCCTGATGGTTGCTGCTTATGTGTGTGTGGCCTAAATCATGATGTTTCTGAAGCATCAGGGAAGAGGCGGGAGAGAGAATGAGAGCCGAGTGAAGGGGGAAACCCCTTATAAAACCATCAGATCTCATGAAAACTCACTATCACGAGAACGGCATGGAGGTAACTGCACCTGTGATTCAATTATCTCCACCTCGTCCCTCCCACAACATGGGGGATTATAGGAACTACAATTCAAGAGGAGGTTTGGGTGGGGACACAGCCCAGCCATACCATATATATTCTCTCCATGATAGGGAGCTCACTGTCCACCCACGAGTCCTGCAGAAACAGAAAAGAGAGAAGAGAGTAGAGCCTTTGAGGAAGGAGCATTCCCCAGATGAGAGGAAGATAAAGTGCTGTGTCATTTTCTCCCCTAAAGGAAAGTGTATTCATCAGGACTCACAAAGAAAAACTGTAAAAAATCAACTGGGATTACTTTAAACTAAAAAAGGACACATATCATTCCTCTTAGATAAAAAGTCCAAGAAAGGGCTTTCAGGCAAGGCTGGATCCAGGGGCTCCAAGGAGCTCATCAGGACTCAATCTTATGTTCACCATCTGTTGATTCTGTTATCCTGTGTGGACTCCATTTCTAGCACAGTTTTCTCTTGTCAGGGCCAGCAGCTGCCAGTTCATATCCTAGCCATTTAGTAATCCCAGTTAAGAAAAGTCACCTTGCTCAGGGCAGTCAATTGTCCTGCAAATGAAGATGTAATTGTTCTGGCTGAGGGGCCTTGGGTCACTGGCTGCCTCTGAACCAATCACTGTGTCCTGGAGAATGAAATGCAGATTGGCCAGGCCTGCATTCTGCACCCACCCCCACGTCCAGAAAGTTGGTCAGCCTCTCCCACTCTACACTGACCCACAGAAAAAATAGTGTCTTATTTCCATAAGGTGGGATTAATAGACGCTGGGTAGGAGAAAGCAACAGAGATCCACTAAGAGAGAAGAAGAATTAGGGTGAGTGTTGTTTCAACTGCATGGGGACCCTCTGCCCCTCCCTGTCCTCCCTCAGGACCCCTGTCCTGCAGAAATGTGTTAAAATGAAGACCACCCATGGGAAAGAAGCAGCACCCACATCTGTGCCATCCCCTCTCGAGGACTGGCAGAGAGCCAGCGGTGAGGGCAGGGCCTGTGATCGTCCCCTTCTTGGCACAGGAACTTGATTCCTTCTCCCCCTGCCCCAGGCCAACGGGATGGCTGCCTTCCTGGACTCTGGAGCACCTAGTGTCCCCACTGCCCACCAGCCTCACTCCGCTGCCCCGGGTGCTCTGTGATCCATGCGAGAGCCTGCACCGTTCTGGGCTGGGCTGATGTTTTCTTCACGGCATGGCCTTCGTCCGGCCCCCGGGTACAAAGTAGGTCCCCCTGCTCCCTTCTCTTATGAAGGTTCTCAGCCATGTGGTGGACTGCTGGGGGCAGGCATGCTCCAGGGGGTGGGTGGAGTCAATGCCACAGGGTGAGTGGAGGCTTGGAAGCAGCTGGAAATCGCCCTGAAGCGCTGGGCATTGGCCCTTTTCCCAGACAGTAGGGAGAAGTGAGGGCAGAATGCAGAACGGCCCTAGGACCCAGGGGCCAGCAGAGAGAGGGAGACTGTGAAGGAGCCAGAGAGGGAAGGAGGGAGAAGATTGTGAGCTCAGGTCCTGAAAACTCCACAGTAGAGAAAGCTTGCTCTAAAGTTGGCATTAGAGTTCTATATCCAAGGGAATCCTAGAGTCAATCCCACGTTAAGCCTAGGATTTTGCATAAAGCAAACTATTCTTCCTTTTCTTTTGTTGACTTTTCTTTTCTTTGTAAACCTTTCCTTTGTAAACTTTCTTAGAATGGTATAAACATTTTAAAAAACTTTCAGGAACCACACAGATCTTTGAGTGATTAGGGCCCTACGTGAGCGCTGGTCCTCGACTGCCTCATCTTTGGTGATTCTCAGGGCGAAGTGTCCTTAGAAACAGCACACTGCAGGACTGGGGAGAATACTTGGAGTAAAAATCCGGTCCAGAGAGAACTCCCTACTCGTGACCCGCGCTCAGCGTTCAGGGTCTGGGTGACGGCTCCCTGGCCATTGTGAGCTGGAGAGCAATGGCTCGTTCCCAACCTCACAGGGGATGGAACGTACAGCTTCTCTGTGGACTCCTCAACAAGCTGTGCCACAGCACCATTTCTCTAAAGCAAAAAAAGGATGGAAACTTTTCTAACGACGATTAAACACGCAGCACTGGAGGCAGAATGCCAGGGTTCACCCCAGCGAAACTTCTAGAGTGAGTTCCAGCCCCACCAACTCCTAGAGCAAGCCCAGCCTGACCACCTCCCAGAGTGAGGCTGACCCTGTGTGGTTCCCATCATCCCTGTGCGATGGGGATGGGTGGGAGCCTCTGTTGCAGAGTTGCATCCAGATTTGAAAGACTTGGCACAGGGGAGAGACTTCCTCCATTCCTGGCACATCTTGTCTCTGGCTACCGTGTTACCTGCCTGCCTGGGAACTCAGTCTGGAAACCTTTCAAACACAGCCTCCATCCATAAACTGGGAGCTGGGTCTGGGAAAGGCTCTGTGGAGGCAGTGGTGATGAGCACTGACTCTAATCAGTCTAATGGGCCGTGGTCACACGCTGCTGAGGACTCAATGATGAGCAGCAGGAAGTGGGCGGGCATGGTGAGTTCCGACCCTTGGGGTAGGGATGAGCAGGGTCCTTCAAGGCTGTCACATCTGAGCTGGCATTGGCGAAGGGGCCTGAGGGAGCAAGGATGTGGAGAGCTTGATGGAGATGAGTGTCCATGTGGTATCGCAGGCAGTGACATGACAGGAAGGCCAATCAGTGGACTCCTATGTGTCCACCCCATGAGCCTGGATTTTTATTTTCTTTTAAGACAGGGTCTCACTGTGTTGCCCAGGCTGGAGTGCAGTGGCGCAATCAGGGCTCACTAATGCCTCCATCTTTTGGGCTCAGGAGACGCTCTCACCTCAGCCTTCCAAGTAGCTGGGACTACAGGTGCGCACCATCACACCTCAATAATTTTTAAAATTCTGTAGAGGCAAGGTCTCACTATGTTGCCCAGGCTGGTCTCGAACTCCTGACCTCAAGCAATCCTCCCATCTCAGCCAACCAAAGTGCTGGGATTACAGGCGTGAGCCACCGTGCCCAGCCTGACCCTGGATATTGGTCTGCAGGAGATGAGATATCATTTTAGGTTTTTGTTGGTTTCAATCCTTAAAGCATTTTTTTTTTTTTTTGGCTAATAAGTATTTATAGTAAAACATTTTGGGGAATTAAAAATGAAAGTATAGAGTTAAAAAAAACAGATGGTACCACAATAGAGCAGATTTTTAGAGGACTTATTTCTAGAACTGTGCATTTATTCCATCAGTGACAGTGACTAGGAGGGCTGCGGGCTTTCTCCGTCACTGACAAGGGTTCCACTGTGAGGGTCAGGGAGCAGCAATGTGCCTGGAATCAACAGGCGTTTCAGTGACTCCCTGGGTCCGTGCCGGGCTCCTCTCCCGGCCCACTGAGTCTCTCTTTCTCTTGGGCGTCCTTCCTCCTCCTGGCTCCCACCTCAAATCTCGCCTCCTGTGTCTTCTCCTTTATCGCAGTAAAATGCCTGCAGACAGACACACCTTTCTCTTGCTACGTTTGGGCTTTATTTAATTCACTTTTTTTCTGCTAAAAGACTCCTTCTATCAAGGATGGAGGGGGACAGGATAAAGGGGTGAGAGGGACCTAGAACACCTCTTGGGTCACTGGTGGGAATAAGAAAAGGGGTGGGGAGAGTGTATGAGGTCTCTGCTTTTTCATCTCCCATCAACTGGGGTGCCTCTGAGGATCTTGACGATGAGGGGAATGGAAAAGCTGCTGTAGGAACGTGATTGGGCGCAGTTTGGGGCCACTTTGCATAAGCGCATCTTGGTGGGATTCCTGCCACGGTCATCTGCAGTCCAGCTCTGCCTTTAAGTCTGAGGCACTAGTGGAGTCCCCTGGGTTTTCCTTCACTCGCCTTTCAGGCAAACACGGTCTCCTGTGTAAGGTAGGCCCTCCCTGCAGTCTGCTTTCCCCAGCTCTTGGCCCAGGAGAAATCCACAGTGCTTCTGCCAAGGGGCTCTCCTTTCTCTGGAGCTTCAGCACGGACACAGTCTTTCCCTGTTTTGTATGCCAGCAAGAAGGTGGGAGTTGGGGAGGATTACATGCCTAGGCTCAAATCTCTGCCTTACAGAGAAACTTTATGATTTTCTCTAAAAAGAAAAATCAATACATCACTAACGGTACCTTTAGGGAAGATGAAATAAATGAACAAAGCCTACTTTTACCCTGCGATAAAGGTCAGCCTTTACAGACCTGATCACTAGCTAAGAGCTTGGCGGGCCTTGGGGAGTGTTTGGCCAGCTGCCTTGCTCTGCTGTCCTGTCAGCCCCGCCAAGGGAGGCCAGGGATCAATCCTGTTGGCTGGTGGACAGGTGCTGTTCCTCAAGCCTCTTCCCTGTGGGGTCCTCAGGAAATTAGCCAAGCTATGTTTCTGGGCGGGAGTTCTGGCTTAGCTAGGACAGTCATTTGCCTTTTTGTGGGCATGTGAGTGGAGATTTCGAAAATTGCTCAGTCCTTGACCTGTCATAAAATCTGATGTCTTCAGTTTCTTGAAGTGTGTGTGTGTGTGTGTGTGTGTGTGTGTGTGTGTGTATGCATGCCTGTGTGTATGTGTGTATGTATATATGTATATGTGTTTTTAGGTATGTGTGTGTATAAATGTATTTCATGTATATATGTTTATATGTATATATGCACGTTTATGTAGGTATGCATATATGTATATATACATATATATGCTTGTGTATACATGTGTGTATGCATGTATTCAAAGAGATTTTCAAAGTTCAAGGCAGCAATGGTATAAAAATAGCAGGCCCATCACAGTTGTAGGTGACTATATTTCACCAAGCATGAGCACATCTGTGGTCCCCTTTGTTCCTTAGAGTTTTGGAATCAGCTAAGCCAGGGATTGCCCACCTTGCCTCCTGGACAGGAAACTAAGGTGAAGAGAGATCAAGCAACTTACCTAAGGCCACCCAGTACACTATTGATGACACTAAGACCCAGTCTCGGACCCCTGCTTCCTAGCCTAGTGAGCTTTGTATCAACTTCAGAAATTGAGTTTGGTTACTGGGAATGATAAGGACTTCAGGAGTGAGATATTATCTCTAAAGTGTATCTTTGACACTGATGAATAATCAGTCTCTCAGTGTAAACTGTAAATAACACATCCCAGTTCTTGCAGTCTTGTTGATCTCAAGCAAATAATAAAATAAATACAATCAAAATGATCAACACGCTTAAATGAATTGGGATACAAAGTGACAGGTGTGGTTCCTAAAAAAGTCAGTTCTTACACCCCAAAATGCAGCCTCCCCCTCCTCTGTTCTCAGAGAAATACCATTCTCATCACAATCTTTTCCTCTTTCTTTCTTTCTTCTTTCCTTTCTTTTTCTTTCTTTTCTCTCTCTCTCTCTTTTCTTTCTTTTAGATGGAGTCTTGCTTTGTCGCCAGGCTGGAGTGCAATGGCACGATCTCAGCTCACTGCAACCTCCACCTCCCAGGTTCAATCGATTCTCCTGCCTCAGCCTCCTGAGTAACTGGGACTGCAGGCACCTGCCACTACGTCCAGCTAATTTTTGTATTTTAAGTAGAAAGGCGGTTTCACCATGTTGGCCAGGATGGTCTCAATCTCTTGACCTCATGATTCACCCACCTTGGCCTCCCAAAGTGCTGGGATTACAGGTGTGAGCCACCGCGCCTAGCCACAGTTTTACTTTTCAATAGGTTTCAATGGTTTGAAAGCCATAGGGGAAAAAGGTCACAAATACAGTGAAAACTCTCTCATTCTCTTCCTTAGTCACCCCACACCTAGTGTCTCTCCCAGGAAGTAACCGATGTCACCTGTTTCAAGTGTCCTAGCAGAGAAAATAGATATGCATGCAAATAGGTGTCTTTGGGCCGCTTTTATGTAGCAAGTGTTTGAACACTGCTATTCTATCTGTTTCTGCACTCATGCGTCTTCACTCACCATCTCTTGGACACTACTCCCTGGCAGGATATAGTGGGTTCTGTATTCCTCCTGGTGGTTGTGTATGCCCCAGCACTGGGCATTTGCAGCATTTCCAGTCTGTCGCTGCTATTATACAAGCAGTGTTTTAGTAAATAACTTTGTGCATATGCCATTGTGCTATTATTCTTAGAAGTGGGATAACCAAGACACATGATTCATGCATTTATAATTTTGACAGATATAGGCAAAATACCCTCCACATACCCAGGTCACCAGTTAGTCCCCATCACCCTTGTCTGCACTCGTAAATCCCACTCCTGGATGCCAGCTGTCATCTTTATAAAGCCTGAGTGGGGGGGATGGCTGCATCATTTTAGTCCTTGAGAGACCATGGAAGATGATGGCTGGTGACCTCACTCATGTCACCAGCAACCTTCAGGTTGCTAAATCCAGAGGCATTTTCAGTTCTGGTCTTGCTAGCCCTCAGCAGCCCTTGGCACTGCTGACCACGCCTTCCTGCTTGATTTTCCTCTATTTCTCTATCTAATATGTTCTGTTTCCTTTGCAGTTTATTTTCCACTTCCCAGCTATGAAGTGACGGTTTTCAACCTTAGCTGCTCATTAGAATCACCTGGCAAGCAGTTACAATTTCAGATGTGAGGGTCACATCCCAGACCAATTCAATGATAAAATCATAACGTCTGTACCTAGAACGCAGGTATCAGCTGTCCACAAGACTAAATGGAGAAGGATTTCATCGAGTGATGGATTTCACAGGGATGAATCCATTTCTGTTCTCTAATCACTATATCATCTCTCAAGAAAGCTGCATGCGTGCACATGGCTTTGATCACCATCTGCACAAAGAGGGCTTCCAAACGTACACCTTCATTCCAGGACTTTCCTTCACGCTCCATGCCTGAGAAGGGAGCTAACTTAGCGTCTCCCCCATAGACGTCCCAAACTCAGTGGTCCAAAACAAGCTCATGACCTTCACCCCACAACCCTGGTATTCTGCTATGTTTCTACTTCTGTAAATGGTGCCACCCTTCACTCACTGGCACAGTCTAGAAGCCTGAGGACCACCCCACCCCGCCCTTGACATCGCTTCTTCCTCCCCAGGTCACCACTGTCTCCGCCACCCGGCAGCATCCTGGCAGGTCCATCTGCTGACACTCGGTGCCCCCTTCAGTCTCTGTATCACATTGCAGCTGGAGCGATCACTTGGAAACACACTTACTTGTCTATAGCACCCCTCCTTACTCTGCCACAAACCCTCCAAAGGCTCTCGAGAGACACACCTGCTGTCCTACAAGGTCCTCCTTGGCCGGGTTCTTGTCTTCCTCCCCAGGCTCCTCTCGGACCATGTTTTCCATCAGATGCTTTTCCGCAGCCACCCAGCCTTTTCTCACCTTCAACAAATCTCACTCCTCCTCCCACACATCAGCCTTGCTGGTGCTCTTCCTGCTCCCCTTCTTTTTTCTCCCCTTTTGGCCTGTTTGGCCTCTTCCAGTCTCACAGATCTCACAGTGTCAGCACGAGGGTTTCTGCCGAGAGGAAGCTTTCTCAGACCTTGAAGACGGGGCATCTCCCCCTGGTGATCCCCCAACCCAGGACCTGTGTTATTCTCCCTTTATGGTAGTTCTAAGTTTACAGTTTTACACCGTCTTCTGTAATCCCTTGATTCATGCCTGTTTGCCTTGGAACCAGAAGCTCCATGAAGGTAGGAGTGGTGTCTCCTTGCCCTTCTATTCTGCCTGCATGCTAATACGTGTAAAAACGATAAATGAACGGCAGGAATGATTGCTTCTCATTTCATAATTTGGGAGATGGCAGTGGGGAGTGAATGAGTTTGCCACTGATCACCAGGCGAGTTCAGAATGGCCCCAGGCTGCCTTTAGTTCAGAAAGAAGATCCCAGGGGCAGCCCAGTCCTGTGACCCTGCGGGGGACGGTTTCCCTTTTACCATCTTTAGGCTGAGCCGGTTGGCAGGGCTTTCAGAATGAGAGTTATCAATGAAAATCATTCGTGTTTAATAACTTCTAACAGCACTACATAAATACTTGAAAAAATATGGAGAAGTGTTTACAGTAGCTGCATCTCATAAGGGAGATTTACAGGACTATTAAAAATTATTAGACCTCTTCCATGACAGAGCAGCTTTCACAGGCTGTACCGAGCAACTGCATATCCCGATTCTGCAGAATGTTTATTTTCATGTTTTCAAAATACCGTATTTCTTCCACCATTAAATTTTATCTCAGAGGCATTGTTTCAAAGCAACTCTCTGATCTTGTAACTCAGCTCCAAAATATGTTGCTCCAGAAACCCTCTGGAGACTGTAAGAGGCCAGGGTATGGCTGCAGGGACCGCGCTGAATAATACATGAAGCTTCTGAGGATTGCAGGGACATAAAGTCTGTGTCAGGGCCACAGAACTGCTGGCTGGCCATTGGCTGGGCCTCCCTGGCCGAGTAGAGTTTCCATCTAACTATAAGCACAAGAGTAAGGAGGAAGCAGAGGGGACCAAGGTCTCACTGGGCTCTGAACCCGGCTTGGTTGTGGAGGCACAGACCTGCTTGCCACTATTACTTCTGTGACATATGCGGCCCCAACACGTGTAGAATATGCAAGAGAAGCTTTCTGGAGAATAAACTGTGCCTTGGCTGGGCACGATGGTTCACGCCTGTAATCCCAACTACTCAGGAGGCTGAGGCAGGAGAATCACTTAAACCCAGGAGGCAAAGGTTGCAATGAACTGAGATTGTGTCACTGTGCTCCAGCCTGGGCAACAGAATGAGACTCTGTCTCAAAACAAAAATAAATGAATAAATAAAAGAATTAATTGTGCCAATTGCCCACATACCCCGGCAGCCCCCAGCATTGCTGAGGGCAGACGGTACCTCCCTCCTTGACAGGTTGACCTCATGACAGAAGCGAAGGCTCTTGAGGCAAAAGAAGACATCAGGCCTCCATGCGTGGTGACATGATGCTGTTTCTGGTCCAGACCCCACTTCACAGAGGAGGCCGCTTGAACCTTGTCAAATGGAGGTTGTCTGTGATGTTATATACATTATAAAATGTGTCCAAGAAGGAGTTTTGAGAACTTCTCCGGCAACAGAATTTATTTACTTATTTATTATTTTTTTTAGACAAGAGTTTTGCTTTCTAACCCAGGCTGGAGTGCAGTGGTACAATCATAGCTCACTGTAGCCTTGACCGCCGGGGCTCAAGAAATCCTCCCGCCTCAACCTCCCAAATAGGACTAAAGGCTTGCACCCCCACATCTGGCTAATTTTTTTTAATTTTGTAGAGATGGGGTCTTGCTATGTTGCCAGGGCTGGTCTTGAACTCCTGGGCTCAAGTGATCTGCCCACTTCAGCCTTCCAAAGTGCTGGGATTATAGGCATGAGCCACCATGCTTGGCCTGTCACCAGGATTTAACATCAACTTAGCTGGCGTTAAAGTTCCCCGGCTTTTCCTCCCCTAGGCTTTGGTTCCAGCTGTTTCTCCTGCCTGGAATGCTTCCTTCTCAGCCCAGTTGCAGAAAGCCAGCTACATGCAGCTCCCACCGCTCGTTAGCAGTGACTCCTCCCCAAGGTGGGGGGGCCTTTGTGGCTTCCTGAGCAGGTCTTGTGCTCTGTCCCTGCGTGCCCAGCCTCTAGATACCTCTCAGGCACAGCCCCGCTGTCTAGAAGGTAAACTTCCCTGACACAGGCGTGTTCAGGAGCAAGGCTGATCAGGTGAGTGAGGCGTGCAGGGCGTGGTGGCTGCACGAGTCAGGGGCTCCTGTTTCATCCGGTCTCTGCTACCAGGAGGGAATGTGAGCTCCATGGGGCCACATTTTCAGTTTTCCAGAAATCTTGATTTCTATGGGAACACTTCTGATTTTTTTTCAAGATTGTAAAATTCTAGAGTTCAAGTAAAATACATGTAGCCAGTGACCAGCAGGCACCAGACAGCTGTCGTAACTGACTTCACTTCTCATCATTCTAGGCGCTTCTATTGTTCCAGCGTCCTTTCCCTAAGAGACTCAGGGAACCCCAAAGTCGAGTGGAGACACAGTCGGTGTGAGGGAGCCTGGGGAGGGCTGGGGAGGAGGAGGAGGACCAAGACGGTCAGGGAGGTGGGGATGAACAGTGACATTGGTTCTGTGGTTTCCAGGCTCTTCAATGTCCTGACCTCTATGGGTCTCTCTCTGCCCTCTCCCTTGCTCCAGGGATCAATTGATTATACTACTTAGGAATCCTTCCTGCTGTAGAGAAGGAGCTGTCCTCTGCACCAGGAGAGGCCCTGGACTGGGGACCAGAAGTCCGGGGCTTGGAGCCTCTGGAGGGCTCCACTCCCCATTTCCCTAATGAGAAGGTGACACTCGGTTGCCAAGCCCAGTTCGGAAGCTTCAGTGAGCTGCACCTGTGCTGGGCGGCACCTCTGCCCGCTGGCCCCAAGCATTGGGGAGCGCCCTGGGGTATCCAGGCATCCAGCCCTGCGAATTAATTAAACCCCAGGCAGAGCGGGATGCTAATCATAATTCACACAGCCTCATCAGGGCCTGGCTCTTCAATGGTAAATCAAGACGAGGAAAATGGTTTATTCAGGGTAATCCTAGTTAAACCAGACACATTTTCTCCATATCCCACTGGCCCCATTTACGGAGTAAGAGAATGTGACTGGAATTGCTGAGGGATAGTCTGTTCCCCAGAAGCCTGCACCGAGAGTCCTGCCCGCAGCACCGCGGAGCTGTGTCGGGGCCCCTCCGCTTTCATCCCTACAGATCAAGGCCCTCTGGACCACTTAGCGGAGCCTGCAGGCCAGGGAGGACTGGGTGGAGCACTCACCCTCACCGGCATCAATGCCAGGAACCATCAGGTATGGCAGGGCTGTGGTGGGGCTGGGAAAGGGAGAGTCCACTTCTGTGAGCACAGGGATACCCTAGACCCTACAGTTTCCCCTCTGAGCAGCCAGAGCAGTGGGTTCACAGTCAAGTCCTTCCTGTCTCTCTTTATGTGTTCAAGGGGCTCTCCAGACCCTGTCAGATGCACACCTCTGAAGTCATCTCCTTCGGCTCCCCATTTGCTCCAGCCCCATAGGTCAGTGTGTGTGTGCACGTGCATGTGCCTTGTGTGTATGTGTGCATGTGTGTGCATATGTATGTGCATCTGTGTGTGCATGTGAATGTACCTGTGCCTATGTATGCATTTGCATGTGTGTGTGTGCATGTGTGTGCATGTGAGTGTGCATGTGACTATACATTTGCGTGTGTGTGCACATGTGTGTGTGCCTCTATGTGGTTGTGTATGTGCATAAGTGTGTATGCACATTGTATGTTATGTGCATGTGCGTACGTGTGTGTGTATGTGTGCATGCGCATGCATGTATGTGTGTGAGTGTGTGTTTACTGTTTTTCAGCCATGCCAGTCTTGGGACAGCTGTGCCTGCATTTGGACCAGGACTCACTATTTCCCGGATCCACAGCTGGCTTCTTCACATTGATTCAGGTCTATGCTCAGAGGCCCCCTCTGCAGAGAGGCCCTTTCCATGACCCACACACTCTTACCTACATCCCCCTGTTTTATCATGTCTTCCACAAACTGATTCCAACCTGAAATTCGGATTTTCTACTTGTCTGTCTTCATGGCAGCAGGGACTTCATGTCTTGATAAAGTATAAACTCCCCAGTGTCTGGCTCAATGCCTGGCATTAAGATAGCTGTCGGACAGAGATGTGACCACCGCCAGGAGTGTGTGGCTTCAGAGCAGCGAGTCTCCTGGTCTAAGCTCAGTCGAGAAGTGCCTTCTCCTGCAGGTGAAAGTTTGGCTCCCACAATTCCGTAAGATGGGTACTCTCCACCCAGCCGGGGCTTCTCCTACTTCAGGATCAGCTCAAGTGCCACATCCCTCGTGCAGCCTTCCCTGATTTCGCTGCCTCCCTCCTAGGACGCGTTCTCTGCTCCTTCCACAGCTCTTGCTGCATCTCACTATAACGCCTCTTGCTCCGTGCCATGTGCCTGTGTACTCATCTCTGCTTTGATGCCTCTCCCACCCCTCTGACACCCAGCCCAGACTCAGGAACAGGTGCTCAGGTGGGGATTGGGAAGCCAAGTGCTGGAGGTGGCTCTGAGAGGGCCCAAGAGAGTCCATTCTTTATTTGAAGATGGCCATAGTGTGAGTTCCTCAATTAGATATTGTTCCTATGTGTCTTCACGTAGGAGGGGAGGAGAAGACACATGTCTTCACGTGTCCTCAGGGAGGAGAGCAGGGTGCAAAAGGCTTAGGGACATTTTTGAATCTGACAACTTAGGAGTTCCCCTGTTTCGTCTTCTGGGTTTTTCTGCATCTCAACTATCCCTGGTCCTGGTTTCCAGGCCTGCTGCTCCAGACGGTGCATTGCTTTTACTCAAGACCTTTTGTTCTGTTGAAATTTTCCTGTCCCACATCCTACTATTCTGTAAGTCCACTGCATTCTCAGAAAGCTCTTTGAGACAGAGCCCTGGGGAGATGACCATGTCTGGTGGTGGAGGGGCTGGGGCCACTCTTTCATGGAGAGACCTTCTGGAATTTGCCTTAAACATGGAAACTTTGGGCACACACTCAGTGGACATACTTGGCAGTGCTTGTGGGGGGCCTATGGAGAGACTTGGAGTGCAATGAGGAATGGTCACTGTGGGGAGAGCCCATAGGCACACCAGCTATTTGTGAGAGCCTCACAGGGGATGAGTCGCAATGCTACCCATCAGAGAGTGTTTAGAACCCTCTATCCTGACGTTCTGTTCTTCCTGCCACCTGGTCTCTGGAGTTCTGGAAAGGGTGCTGTTTACTGGCAAAGCCAGATGAAAATGCGCGTAGAACACCTTCCTCTCCTCAGTACTGGCAGGCACTGTCCTAGTGCATTCCCGCACTGCTATAAAGAAATACCTGATAATGAGAAAAGATGTTTAATGGGCTCACGGTTCTGCAGGCTGTACAGGAAGCATGATGCTGGCATCTGCTCAGCTTCCAGGGGAGCCTCAGGAAACTCACAGTCGTGGTGGAAGGTGACGGGGAACCAGCACTTCACATGTCTGGAACAGCAGGAAGGGAGAGACGGGGAAGGTGCCACACACTTTTAAACAACCAGATCTCGCGATCACTCACTCACTATCACAAGAACACCACCAAGGGGGCGTTGCTACACCATTTATGGAGGACCACCCCCATGATCCAATCACCTGCCACCAGGCCCCCACCTCCAACACTGAGAGTCACAATTCGACATGAGATTCGATGGGGACACAGATGCAAACCATGTCAGGAGCCCTTTGGAAGGACCAAACAAAGACTCACTTTACCATGAAATGTAAGATTTGGGTGTAGGGACTATGCTTTTCTCATTACTCTGGAGGCAGAACCCAGTTAGCTGAAGTGTATGGACAAGTCATGATTTATGATAGATTCTATACCCTGAGATTGGACAGAAGACAAATGTGCTTTTAGCGTTGTACAGCCCAAGTCACATTTGCAGAGAAAATCGTCAGGAACTCGGAAGGGACTGAGATTTTCCCCCACTTGCAAGATAAGTTAGTGAGTAGAAGAAACACAAAGTTGTTCACACTGTTACACTCAATAACAATCAACACAGAAGAATTCAGTGACAAAATATTTCATTTTTTTCCCCCATGCACCAAGGTAGCAATCAATTCTGCATCAGACACCAGCTGGGTGTCTTCCAATTCAATTCTGACACTAACTGGAGATAACATCAGATCCCACAGATTGAAGGCTCAGTCCCAAAAGACCACCCACCCCACTTCAGGCACCAGTAGCAAGTCTGGTAAATGTAAATTCGTGTTTCTCTGAGTTCTGTGAGCCACTCTAGCAGGTTAATTGAAGCCAAAGAGGGGATTGTAGGAACCCCAACTTCTGACGAATTGGCTTCAAGTGAGGGGTTCTTTGGGTTCAACTAATCTGCTAGAGTAGCTCACAGAACTCAGAGGAACACTTACTTATATTTACCAGTTTATTATAAAGGGCACTTCAAAGGATACAGATGAGGAAATGTATAAGGATCAATTTCTATATTTATTCAAAAAATCCACAAACATCAGTTCTATGGGAAAATTGGGCCAGTTTCAACAGATGGGCCAGTTCCTGTGGACAGCAGCATCTGAGTCAGACACCAAGGTAGGGCTGAGCAAAGCACAAGAGCAGATGCAGAATTTGCTTCTTGACATGATAATTCACAGGTAGCCACAGACTCCTGCAAGAGCCTGACACACTCTCTTCCTGCGAGTCTGAAGGCCAGGTCTGGGCCTGTTGAGAAGGAAGAGGAACATTTGGAGATCCCCACCCCAGATTCCAGACTTGAGAGACTTGCTAGCCTCTGCAGCCTATGTTTTCAGAAAGCAGCGGCGTGGAGGCAGGGGTGTGGACCACCGTGCCCTGGCTGGCCCTGGGACTTAGGATCCCTGCCCTTGGGGGCTAGGCATGTTCTTCCATGTGAGACATTAGATAGCATTCACCAAGGCCCAGTGGCCGCAGCTCCATGGCGTAGAGAGGCCGTGGGGCTGTGAGTCACGCTTGGCTTGGAGCTGGGTGGGGCTCTCCCAGTCAGCAGCAGGCAGCATGCATTCCCATTCTGTTGTAAGCAGTGTGGCATGCCCAGCAGAGCTGCGTGTGGTATCATGCTGCTTCCCAATAATCTTTCATAACAAACAGCCAGGGCATTTCAAGCAGTGCGAGGTGGGCTCTGGAGTGGAAACAGGGAGGCTGCTCTGAAGCATAGCAGCTCTGCCACCTTCCCACTCCCAGGCCACGGCGGGGGTGGTAGATGGATGAACACCCTTAATTGCCTTGCCTGTGGGCCAAATGTGGTTAGTGAGAAATACATTCCTCAAATATGACACATTGGAGCTGGATTTCATGATCAGCTGGGATGTGGACATCAGTCCAGAGAGGAGCGGTGGGTCAGCCAGAGAGGGGATCGTGGGAACCCCAACTTCTGACCAATTGGCTTCAAGTGGGGGGTTCTTTGGGTTCAATTAATCTGGTAGAGTAGCTCACAGAACTCAGAGGAACACTTATTTACATTTACTAGTTTATTATAAAGGGCATTTCAAAGGATACAGATGAGGAAATGTATAAGGGTCAATTTCTATAGTTATTCAAGAAACCCACAAACATCAGTTCTATGGGAAAATTGGGCTGAGGCCGCTGCACTAGCGCTGGTGCAGGCAGAGGCGTGGTCTTGGCTGCTCACTGGACGTCGGGACAGCCCTCCAGCCAGCAGCAGCGTGGAGGCCGGGGATGAGCCCTACACTTCGGCAGTTAGTTTGAGGAATTTCTGAGTCAGTGTACCAAGAGCCTTTTATGTAGTGTCACCACCAAGAGCCTTTTATGT
The DNA here is from genome assembly GCA_963574635.1 of Cheracebus regulus. Classification (NCBI taxonomy): domain Eukaryota; kingdom Metazoa; phylum Chordata; class Mammalia; order Primates; family Pitheciidae; genus Cheracebus; species Cheracebus regulus. The sequence goes on from CAUYQU010069840.1 coordinate 28,937, forward strand.
AGTGTCACCGTGTCCGACTTCGAGGATGGTTATCTCATCTCACATCCCTCTTTTGTGGATGGAGAGATGGAGGTCTGGACAGACAGCTTAATAAAAATAATTCAGCTCACAGCTATCTTTCTTTGGGACTATCCCCATTTAACAGATGGAGAATGGGGCTTGCTGCAAACCTGCCTGTCAGTGAGGGGCAGAGCTGTGACCTCAACCATCAAGCTGTGGAGAACAGGTGTCTGCCCAGTTCCTGGGGTCAGTGCTTGTCTCGGTCCATGTTCCTGTAAAGAAATTCCTGAAACTGGGTAATTTATATAGAAAAGAAGTTGATTTGGCTCATGGTTCTGCAGGCTGTACCAGAAGCATGGTGCCAGCATCTGCTTCTGGTGAGGCCTCAGGAGGCTTCCACTCAGAGGGGAAGGTGAGGAAGGAGTGGACATGTGCAGAGATCACAGGGCAAGACAGCAAGAAAGGAGAGGTGCCAGGCTCTTTTCAGCAGCCGCTTCTCAAAGGAACTGAGAGGAGAATCACACCAAGCTACAGGTGGGGGATCCACAATGGTGACCCAGACACCTCCCGTCAGGCGCCACCCCCAATACTGGGATCCAACTTGAACATGAGACTCTGTGGGGCCACAGCAGTGCTCCTGAGATGAATATGACATGGCTGGGCACCTATTACAGGATGGGCTCTACTTTGGACACTCAGGTGATGGTGGAAAGTAAGATGGAAAGATCCCTGTCCTCACAATTTCCCCAGAAGTTACAAGATTTGGTTCCTGCATGCCAGGACTTGGCAGTGTTTGAGGATACCCCACAAGGCGCCCTCTATAGGTGAGGCAATGGTAATTCCCTTGAGGACTCAAATTTACAGAGACCCCCAACATTTTCTCTAGACAAAGAGGTTTAGAAGGAGAATATCCCACCTGGAGATCATACTCAGAACTTGGGAAATAATTCTTCTCACGTTATAGTATTTAGATGGTTAATGTTCTTGGTTCTTTCCTGTTTTTCATCTACAGTGTCGTTCTCATCAAGGGAGCATCTTTTTCCTCATTAAAATGGGAGGGGAGATATTCAGAAAGATATTTAATTTTACAGTGCAGGGAAACAAATACTACTTATTTATTAGTATAATTGGGACAAGAGACAAAACATGTCTCAGATGTGTTTGAGTCTTTTATTGCTGCAGATATTGTCTTTCAAAACATCTGAAAATTAAGCCATGAAGCAGCATTTACATTCCCCCAATTACCACCGGGATGAGCTTCCCTAGGAAGGTGTGGGGAGTGGAGAGCTGCCACAGCTGGATCGGGTGCACTTTATTCATTAGGCTGTAATAAGAAATTTACCATTTTCCATAAAGGGGCCATTTGAGATCCCACCAACCAATGAGCCGAGGCTCCAGCAGGTGGGGAATTCTGCACCCGCCTGTGCATGAGCAGAGACACACCTCAAATATTTAAGCTAAAACTCTTTAATAACAGCATAAAAGCAGAGCAGGTATTAAATTACTAGTAGCAGGATTTGTGCTGTTATTCCGGCCCAAAAGTGGATGTTCCTGAATGACTGTGACATTTCTGCCACAGGGGAGACCCAGTCCTGCTAAGTCCGGCTGATCAGGCTCTGGGGCTAAGGTGATTGAGGACTATGGATAAGAAAGGAGAAGTGCACAAGAAAGATCTCCTTCTTGAAGAATGAAAGCTGATGTCCTGCCTCTGGCTGCTCAGCCTGCATCATCCAGTCATACAAAGAACAGAGGACAGTGAGCTTCTGCAGATGTCAAAGATGGTTGCATCAGATGTGCTAATTTTGTGTAGCGTCCATTCCTTCTTTTGGTAAAAGCATCCCTGGTTCCCCTTAGTTCCTTCTGTTCCGTGGCATGCAGGCTGGCTGAGATCATCAACCAGGGCATCGTGCCACTCTTGCTGCATTAGGCAAGGAACAAGCATGTGACTGTGACAAAAGACGGCCCAGTTGGCTTCTCCCTTGGGACTTTGACTCTCAAGGTACATGAGGCAAGGATGGATAGGATGGTTAAGGTTGATGATCTGCCAGTTAGCCCCATCTGCCTGGATCCCTGGAGTGGCCCTTGTTTCCGTTTCTTGCGTGTCTCTGTCTGAGTGTTCCTTTGATTTGTTGCATTCTCTAACATCTTCCCATTAAAATTTCACTTTTGCTTAAGCTAACCAGAGTTGATTTCTGTTGCTTGCAATTAAAGAACCTTGACTGATATAAAAATAACAGCAGCAACAACAACAGTTGCAGATGTTGTTTATTAAGAGTAGAGCTTTATAAGATGTCACCTCATCTAATGTTCAGAGTTGAACTAAAGCAGATGTTATTATTCCTGTCTTATACCATGGGGTATGCAGAGGCAAAGCAGGCCAGGCCCAGTGGTTCTTTGAAAGCCTGGCTTGTGATCCCAATGAAGTCCTCTGTATCACTCAGAATTCCCCAGAGAAACAGAACGAGTAAGATACATAGACGTAGATAGGTAGGTAGGTAGATGGGTGGATGAATGGGTGAATAGATGGATGGGTGGATGGATGGGTGGATGGATGGATAGAGTTACGTAACTTGCCCTGCAGACTTGTCTGGAGGGATAACTGCATGTCTCAAGTCCCAGAATCAGGGCAAAAGCAGCTTCCAGATCATTCCGCTGATGCCAGCAGTTGGGTCTAGAAGCTTGGGAAGGAGGCCTCCCTGATTTTAACCTCTCATTTGAGAGGAGTGTGTGTCTTCCTTCTGAATTCATTATTTATGTGAATCCAGAAATCTGTAATGGAAAGAAATAAACCCTCAGTGGGAGTGGTCCTCCCGCTTCAGAAGGCCAAAAGCCTGCCATTGGGAGCTGAGCATAAACAGTGCCCAGGGTGAGATGAACAGGGGTGGGATGTCTCTGGAGGTAGCAGGTGCATCCTGTGACAGAGTGCAGTCCTGCAGAGTAGCCTTCAGTGCTGGCCTTGAGTCACTTGTGGGTGAAACCCCTCAAACTGAGGCCCAGTTTGAGACTGGCCCTGTTCAGAGGTCACAAACTCAAGTGTCTACAGAAACCAAGGGATGGTGTGAGTGAAGCGGGTCTCTGCAGTTACCACAGCAGGGGGGGTGAGGCCTGTTCCCATAGCAAAGATCTCAGGAGGGTGCCCTTGACCTACTGGTGGAATTTCAACAGTTGGGGATGGAATTGATTTGGAGGCAAGGGACTCTTCCAGTTAACATGAGGAGAATAACATTTTATTTGCCAAATTTTCTTAGAAGAGGAAAGCATGCTTTCTTAGAAAAACAAAGCATTAGAAAAAAAATGCACATGTTGACACATGCTTGTTAGGAGAAGAACTGTCCCACCTGTCTGAGAACTACTTTCTAACTACTGGCATTGGTAGCCAGTAGTTACAGCTTGGGCATTTTGTTTAAAAGCCTGAATTCTTCCTTTCTTTTTGTGTGGTTCATCTTCTTAGCCCAGATTAGCTAATGGGCAGTCTAGAGCAAGGCCCCATGAGGCTGGGACATGGGTAGGTACTGGGGTGCCGTGAGGGTGGCTGAGAACAGAAATGCACCCCAACTTCGCTGTTCTGTTAAGGACATGCATGCCCTTCACACAGAAATTTCCATTTATCCACGAGATGGTCATGGCTTAGAATAGTCTATCAGGGGCGGCAATCAATTTAGAGACACCTGGGCCGTCACCAGCAAGTCTCCCTCCTTAGGTAAGCCTGGGGATGTCTTTCTCATGGGACAAGACACATTTCTCTCTGGCATGCCAAAGTCTGCCAGATGGTCATGTTTTTATCCAGAGCCAGCTCCTAGTCCCAAACACAGTGCTCCACTTGAACTCCAGAGGCACTGGCAGTGCATGTGACATCCTTGCTCAAAAGATCGGAATAGTCTCAATTTTTTTGGGCAGGCTGTGTTAAGCCAGAGGTTCTGATCTAATAGTTGGTCTATGTAAATTGCCTTAGGAGTAATTTCATTTGAATAACATTTGCATTCACATTTACATTCTCAACTATCTGAAGAAGAAATAGTCACTAGACACAGACTGGGCTCGCCTGACTGTCCCTGAGACTACCACTCCCCCCATGTACTCGCCTGGGCTGAGCAATTTAAGGCCAGGGGTGGTGAATGGGATGTTCTTGGGGAAAAATGCTTTGTGTGTTCCTTCCTACACCTAACTGCCCAGTAACAGAAGGGCAGTGCTGAGCTCCCAGAGGCCTGTCCTTAAAAATCTCCACCAAGTCACTAAGACTCCAGTGAAGAGCCAGGAAAGAGGCATATTTCCTCTCCTCTTTCCCACACTGGGGTGTGTGGGAAAGAGGAGATGCGGTGATGATTCCCAAAGCTGCGTAGGCATCAGTCAGGACTGAGGCAGTCCAGGCAGGCGGGGCATCCTGGTCAGTTCAGGGCTGAAAGGGGCAGGGAGCGGGGGCAGGTGGGGCATCCTGGTTATTTCGGGCTGAAGTGGGCCGGGTAGGCAGGATATCGTCAGTTCGGGCTGCTACAGCAAAGCACCCTACCTGAGTAGCTCTCTTAAGAGAATGAATGTCTTGGTTTTTCTGTGAAATCTCTAAGTTTTAAAAATGTTGGTGAAGTGTCAGATGTGGTGGCTCTGAAATTACACCTGTAATTTCATAGATTTGGGAGGCCCAGGTGAGGGGATTGCTTATGCTCAGGAGTTCGAGATCAGCCTGGACAACATATTGAGACCCTGTCTCTACAAAAAAATAAAAATTAGCCGGGCATGGTGGCATGTGCCTGTAAGTCCCAGCTACTTGGGAGGCTGAGGTGGGAGGATCACTTGAGCTGAGGAGTTGGAGGCTGCAGTGAGCTCTGGTAGTAATGCCATTGAACTCCGGCCTAGGCAACAGAGGGTGATCCTGTCTCTAAAACACAGATAAATAAATTAGTAAAAACTGAAAGTTTAAATACACAATGGTGCCACTGCAGGCTGGATCTGAATGGCAGGCTATGCACGATGTGTGAGCTGGGTGAGCCCCTCAAGATTGATGGCTACTTTTTGTGCAATCTGTATTGTCAGGAGAACGGGACTGTGGTCTAAGAGGGATAAGCTTTTACAAGGCATTTCGGAGGCAAACAAGAATTTCATCGTGTTTACGCCAAACTCCAATGGTTTCAGTGCCAGAGGGCATTCCATCAGTGCTGCCGGTGGCAGGTGGCAAGGGGAAGGGTCTTTAATTTGGGAAGTTTAGGAAGCTTCAGGTTAGAAACTGGGATCATTAAGACAGAGGAAACTTTGAACAACTTTTGAGCTATAATTCGATGCTGTTAAGAGTCCAGAAAAGGCACTGGGTTTCCATCCCGAGAAAAGCACCATGAGTGACTGTGCAGGCTGTGCTTGTGTCCGGCCTCAATGGCTCCTGAGCACTGTTGCAAGGAGGCAGTGGCTCCAGGAAGCTCTGGGGGCTTCTGGGAAGATCAGGCAGCTGTTTCGTTAGCATGCACTTTAGGAAGCTGCACATGAGTGTCACACTGTCAGGTGCATTTTAAGGCTATCCAAATGGAAAGAATTTTTTGAACGTTTATGTAGGCTATGGGCAGACCATAATTTTAAGTTCTTCAAGCAGAGTTGCAGGTGATAAGGGCTGTAAACTGAGAGGAAAAGCCTGCATGTAACTGCCGTGCTAATGGCTGCGACCTAATGCTCTGGAATCGTGTTTATGCAGAGTGCTCAGGGTGAAATTGACAATGTAATGTGAGGGCAAGGAGCCTCTCTGTGGAATTTCTGCAGAGGCCCATTTACGCAAGGTGAAGTCAGGGAGGGGGAAGTTAAAACAACTGTTCCCAGCTCTGCTGTGGTGCTGCCTCCAGTGAACCAAAAAAGAAGGCTTTATGCAAAACAATTTTTTCCTAATTAGAAAGAGGCTCAGAATCAATGCAAAGAAAAAATAAATAGGAAAGAGGAAGATGGGAAAATCCCCATTCGTCTTCAAATTCACCACTCACAGACCATCAGAACTGACATTTCAGTGCGTGGCCTTCCAGGATATTTTCTGTGTGAGTATGCCCGGGTGCCTGCATCAACCGATTGCCTCCTGTGCATTTCTGGAGCTGGCTTACTCCTCCCAACACTTCAGCCTTCCACACCACGATGGACCGATGTGATCATGGCTAGGTTGTATGTATTCCATGCTTTGGAACAAAATCCGACTTTGCCCTTCTTGTTGGAAACGTGGTTACTTGCAGTTTTATAAGCACAAATAACTCTTCTATGATTATCCTTAAGCATACCTTCCTGCACACTTCTGATGATTTCCTTGGAATATATTTTAGAAGGAGAATTTCCAGGGCAAAAGAAAGGCATGCAGCTCTGTTCATACTGGTTGCACTCTGCAGATTTTCTCTACTCCCACGGCCTTGTGTCCTCTCTGTGCCAACCATATCCAAATCCAGGTCCATAGCCGGACCTGTAGCTTCAGGCCCCTAGAGCCAACAGTCTTCACTGGCCATTTTCTCAGCCACTTAGAGAGAACAGGCTGAAAGTGGAACTCAGAACCTCTTACCCAACCCACCATCTGCATAATCACCATTTGCAGGGGGCTCAGGATGGAAGCCAGGAGTCATCGTCAGTGTCCTCCTCCCCCTCACTCCCACACCCAGTAAATCCCCAAGTCCTGGAAATCCCCTAAACACGTTAAATCTGTCTGTGTTTTCATTTTGTCTGATACCACCCAAACCCAAGACACCAGCTTATGTCCGGGGATTTCTTCAGAGATGCCTAAACTCTACATGTTCTCGTGAGAGATGAATGCGTCTGCTAAACACATCCAGTGTGATGGGACATGAAGGTTCTCTATCCTAGAAAGCCACACATTAAAAGAATGCTCAGGCCACATTTGATCTGAAGACTGGTGAGCCATTGGGCCAATCATGGCATTTGCTGTGTCGAGATTTTTGAAATAAGGAGCCTTCTGATTTCCTCTGATTGGAGGGATTGAGTCAGTGCCTCTCCTACATTTGAGGCTGGCTCCATTCCTCATTCTTCCTCTTCAAGACAGTGACTTAGGTGGGGTTCTTTGCAGCACCAAAGGCTGGACCATGGCCTGTACTGGTGCCCACAGCCCAAGAGCTTCTCCTCTGCCAACTGGAGACCCTCCCAGACACAAGCTGGACTTTGCTCCCTCAGTGCCCCGAAGCCTGGCTCAACTCCTGAGCATACCAAGCGCTCAGGAGGTGTTTAAAGGAATCCAGAACATGGGTCCGACCCACACTGCACTGGGGGCCCCATCAAGATGAGAAGCATGGCCATATACCTGAGTGACTTAGGGAACTGCCTGTGTAAGGAAGCCCTGGCCACTGACAAAGAGACAGCTGTGGCTTGTGGCATCTGCCACCTGCACAGCCACCTGCCGCATCTCCTGTCTTAGCTGCCTTCTGAGCAGGGTTCAGATAACAGGTAGGGACTCAGCACGTGTATTCAGGCCACATGCTGCCTGGAGAATGTGTTTGTAAGTGACCGGCTATTCCCAAACCAGGCGGGGTGTGACTCTTGGATACCTGTGTATTCACAATCACTGCAGTTCACTGTAGGGTCTTGGAGACTGGACTATCAGCCTCTTTTTTTTTTTTTTTTTACTTTTTCCACAGTGCCTGCCCCATCATGAACTCCCAAGTGCCTGTACACAGGAGCTGCTCAGCTCTTTGAACAGGAATGAGAGGGAGTCCCCCTGAAGCTCTCTCGGGAGAATGGGCACAGCTTTGCTTGGTGTTGCTGAAATGAGGGCGTGTGGAGGTGCCACTCTGGGAGCTGGGCAGACCTCAGCCCATCTCGGTAAGTTGCAGGGAATGCCCAGCTTTCAGCAAAGCAAATCGAGCCACGAGAAGTTGGTTTCTGAGGAGCGGCACAGAAGCAACACTCAAGGGTTTATTTACGTCCTTTCTCACAAACACATCAAAATGCATAGGGACAATTCAGAGTCCAAAATGAGTTAAAAATAGTGCTGGGGGACAAAGCCAGCACAGAGAGTCCATTAGCGCTGACCCACATTAGTGACCTCCAAGGCCTTGGCTGCCGATAGCAGGAACCGGAGGTTGGGAGCCGCCGGCTGTGGTCACCGCACAGTTCCCCTGCACCAGCTTGGCTCCAGGGGTGAGAGACTGAGCAATATTTGCTTTCAGCCTGAGCTGGGGAGGTCTCTCCCTCATCTGAGCTAGGAGAATCTGGGGACAGAGTGTTAGGGTGGGGACATTCTGCTTTGCTTGCTGGCATCGGTGTGGGAAGGGACTTTTCTGGCATGAAGAGAAAGTACAACTCTGGGATGAGGATGAGCTTATGCGGGCTGATGGGGCGGGCACTCGGACCCGCGCCTCCCTCCCCGCAACGAGCTATAGAGAAAGACCAGGCGTTTTGTATCCCATCAGTCTCGGGCCAATACTCTTGCAGAATTCAATAAAACTCGAATCATGAGCAAAATGAAATTAAAGGAAAAGCCATGCAAAATACAAGCCCCCAATTTCATGTTATTGGATTGAACAGTCATACTCCGTGACTCTGTCAATGGCTGTGGTGGTTTCTAAACACTCCTGATGTCAGCGTTCATCGTGACCACACTCAGAAGGTACAGCAGAAGGCTCCCACGGTCCCAGGCTCTCCTGCCTCTCTGCCCTTCTCGGCGTCCCCTCGGCCAGGGATTACCCCTCCTCACTCTGTCTCTTCTAGTTCTTGTCACCCTGGAGTTGATTTTTTCCCCAGATCCTGTTCATGGAGTGCTTCTTGGGGAAAAGTCTCCAAGTGCGGCATCTGCCTCCCCTCCGCAGGTGCTGAGCCTGTCCCCAGGAGCCACTCCTGAGCTGTGTGCCCAGAGACCAAAACAGACCGGGAGGCAAACACAATAGCATCATCACCCCAAGAGAAGTGGGAAGATCCATGGAGGCTGGGGTGAGGAGGGGTGGGACGGTATCCCCTCAGGGGAGGGGCAGGTGCCCACCTGGCATAGACATCCAGATGCTGAGATCATCCAGGACCTGGTAAATAAACACTGGCCCTGGAGTGGGACACCTGGGAGGTACGTCTCACATAGCCTCTCCCCCAAGCAGATGAGCCCTGGTGCCCATGGCGGGACCCTGGTCTCTCTCCTCCCGCCTGGTTCCCCACTCCCTCACAGGCTTCCTGGGATCACTTCCCACCCAAGATTTGTGTCTTAGGTGTACCCAGACTTTTGTCTCGGGTCTGTTTCTGGAGATCCAGAACTAAAACCGAGAATCTCCTGGCCACTACCCTGGAGTCACCATCTAGTACTAGAGATGGGAAGAAAAAAAAAAGTAGATCATTGCAAGTTGTAATAAAGGTTAAGAAGAAAATGAACCAGGCAAAATAAAATACCACACAGGGCTGGTCAAAGAAGGCCCCTGGACACAGTGACATTTATGGATTTGCAATTGCACGCAGCAAAACTTCGGTGCAGCGTGTGAGGCTTGGAGGGGTGGCCGGTCCTATCAGGTCAGGGAGCATCTCACAGAAGCAGCAGCGTACAGTGGTCTGAGTGCTGGACAGCTACACCGAGCAGAGAAAGCCTGTCGAGGCAGTGAGGGCGTGGCTGAAGCCTGAGCCACCAGATCAGCCAGCTTTCATGGAGCATGTCTGTGTGGCAGGCCCTGGTCACTGTGTCCCATGCATGACCCCTCTAGATGCCCACAGCAATTTTCTGGGCTGATCCTAGGTCACAGAAGAGCAAATCCAGGCTCAGGGCCTTGCCCAGGGTGTGAAATCGGGGGCAGTGAGAGACAGGGTGAACAGTGGTCGCCACTCACCAGTGATTCCATTTAGGTACCTGTGCCAGGGTTCCCCCGTGGCTGCCTGGTTCCAGGACCTGAGTACTGCTGTTTGCAGTGGGTATTTACCCCAGGACGGCTCTTTCCAGATTAAACATTAACATTACCATCCGTCCCACGCAAATGTGCTTGTGCTGGGCAAGATGAGTGTGATTGATGTGCTTGTGAAGCTGTCACCAGGTGCTGGGGACCACTAGTGCCTTGCCTTGTGACATGTATGACAGGACACACTGGATGATGGGAACAGCCACCTGTGCTTCTGTTGCCACCAAGGGACAAAGGTGAAGGAGAGCCGGGGAATGGGCAGGTGGCAGAATGAGGCAGTCCCCTGGGGCTGGAGCCACCCCACAGGCAGAACCAGCACCGCCACCCTACAGTAGACAGCCCAGTGCCCACAGCCTTGTGTTGCCAGGGAGGCTGCGCTCCCTCTCCAGAGCTGCCCTTGCCTAGGTCTCCGGAAGCTCTGGAGCTCCAGCCTGCCCGGCAGCTCTCTCTCTTTCTGTTTCTGTCTCTCTCTGACTCCTCACTGTCTGTCCCTTCTCTTTGTCTCTGTTGCTGTTTCTCTGTCTCTGTATGTTTCTTTCTGTCTCTGTATGTTTCTTTCTCTGTCTCTGTATGTTTCTTTCTGTCTCTGTATGTTTCTCTGTCTCTGTATGTTTCTTTCTCCGTCTCTGCATGTTTCTTTCTGTCTCTGTATGTTTCTCTGTCTCTGTATGTTTCTTTCTCTGTCTCTGTATGTTTCTCTGTCTCTGTATGTTTCTTTCTGTCTCTGTATGTTTCTTTCTCTGTCTCTGTATGTTTCTTTCTCTGTCTCTGTATGTTTCTTTCTCTGTCTCTGTATGTTTCTCTGTCTCTGTATGTTTCTCTGTCTCTGTATGTTTCCTTCTTTGTATGTTTCTCTTTCTTTGTCTCCACCTCTTTCTGTCTGTCTCTCTGCCTCTCTCCTGACTGTCTCTCTGTCACTCGCTCTGTCTGTCACTCACCCTCTCTGTCTCTTGCTGTCCCTCTGTCCTTCTCTCTGTCTCTGTTTTCTCAGCATCTGGCCCTATCTCTGGCAGTCTCTCTCTGTTTCTCTCTCTTGTCTCTGTCTCCCTGTCTCTGTCTGGCTGTGTCTGTCTGACCCCAACCGCCTCCCACTCTGCCACATCACAGCGCTTGGCAACCTCTGCCTGTCTTTCCTTCCTTACAGTTTCATCTCTATTGGCTACATCTCCAGCAGCCTCCAAGGCCCCTGCCCCCATGTGGGTTTCCCTGAAGCCACGACCAGAGACCAGGCCCTGAGAAGTGGGGCAGAGTGAGGGAGCAGGCAGCCTGCCACAAAGGGGAGAAAGTCCCACCAATGAGCCTTCTGGAGCCAGTACCCCTGCAGCCACTGGGGTTCGGTCCTGTGAGGTGCCTCTGAAAACCCACTCCCCCGCACCTGGGATATGCCCACTCTGCAGCATGGGGTCTGGGCATGTGTGCACGCCCAGGTCAAGAACTTTCCTGCCCTGCTGGGCTTTGCTGGGAGCAGCAGAGGGAGTGCCACAGAGGTGGGGGAGGGCCCGGGGAGGAAACATGCAGAAACTCAGAAGCTGCTTGAGACGGGAGCCGACCCTGGCAGGAGAGCTGCAGCTGAAGTCTGAGCTGGGCCAGGGACGGGACACAAAAACATCTTTCACAACGCCTTGTTGCCTGCAAAATGACACCAGCGACCCTAGGTGCATCCAAAGCCCCCAAGGCATGGTGGTAGCTGACGTGTCACCCACCCACAGCAAGAGCTGCCTACCCCCATGCCTGGCAGCTCCCCGCATCTGCCTGCCACCCAGCCTTCTATTTCCTCACCCTGATGCCCCCGGCCCCTCCCTCTGCACCTGTCTCATACCCACTTGTCTTTCTAGTCCCGCTTCTGCAGGAGACCTTTTCCAGCCTCTCACCCAACGTGAGGTCTTTGTTCTGCTCAGTGTCTGAACCACTGATTTGTCATTTATGAGATCTGCCTCTGCCTTCCTCTTTCAGACACTTTTCTTCAATGTGCCTCCTTCGCGATCACAACCACCTTGAATCTGCCAAGCTCAGCGCCAGGGTCTGGGGCATGGAGACACGGCCCCTGCTGGCAAGAAGCTTGCAGTGCATGAGGATTTGATCACAGGGGAGCCTGAGTTCTTCAGATTGAGAATTGTCATCCATGCGGTGTTCTAGAACCCAGCAAGGGGCTGGCCCACGGAAGGCGCTCTTCTCAGCTCTCATTTTCATTTTAAGTATGCAGCTTCTCCCTCTTCCCATCTAGTCAAAATTCCTCAGATGAAATGAAAACTGCCTTGCCAAACGTGGTCTCTACCCTGCAGCCTTAGGAGTCAGTGGAGCCTCTGTCAGCCTGGGCACCTGTGCAGTTGACATTAGAAGCAATGGAGGAGGACAGGTGACCCATCAGAGGGAGAGAAAGGATCACCTGGGGCCAAGGAACTCGGTCGGAACTCCCCGAGAGGTGATTGCATTCTCACAGCAATGGCAACACTTCCTCTGATTCTGTTGTGAGAATTCTCCCAGATGCTGGCCCGCGTGGTGCCTGGAGGCTGGACAGGCGCTTTGGGAGGCTGCAGGGTTGCTGAGATCCATTCCAACATCAACACGATGACTCATTCCAGCATCAACAGTGTCCCCTGGCCAGATGTCCCCAGACAGGTGCCAGGACTTAGTGCTGCAAGGAGTACGTACAAAACCCAGAAGAGACCTGGCAGTTTCATTTGTCTTCCTGCCAATCCTTGGGACAAGCTAAGATGGACTTTTTAAAGAGTCCAATCAACTAAAGGCTTGGATAGATTGAGAGATTCTGACTTTTAAAAGTTTTTAAGTTGTGAAATATGTTCTGTCTTAAAAGGTATGTAATCTTTTTATAGTTTAAAATAATAAAATGAGCAGTCATGAACCTACTATCCAGTTTAAGAAAGAAAACACACCATCCTGTGTGCCCCTCCCTGGCACGCCTGCCTCCCTCCCCCTCCAGGTAACCATTACCCTGAAGTTTATGTTCGCCATTCCTCAATTTTCTTCATAGCTTTCACACATTGCATATGTTTCTAAATAGAATGTTTAGTCATGCCTATTTTTGAAACTTAAATTTAAATGTTTTCACTCTATATATGTGTTTTGCAATATGCTGTTTTTGCTCCAGATTATGCTTTGAGAAATTTACCAACCATAATGAATATAGCTGTTAATTTATTTCACTGCTATATAGTATTCCAGTACATCCATTTGTGCATACATTTATCCAGTTTGCTGTTAATGGATACTTGGGTTGTTTTCAGGGTTTAGGGTTTTTCTTTCTTTCTTTTTCTTTCTTTCTTCCTTCCTTTCTTTCTCTCTCTCTTTCTTTCTTTCTTTCTTTCTTCTTTCTTTTTCTTTCTTTCACTAGCCATGCTACTGTCAACCCTTTTATACATGGCTTTGGGGTACATATACCACAAAAGAATTCTTATTCTCAACACCAACACCACCCTTCTGACAAGTATTTTGTGTTGTTCCTTTTACTATCTTGAAATAAAATTCTTGAAATTCTGTGGGTAAGTACTGTCTACAGCAGAGATTTTATTTATAGATAGATAGTATTCTGTCTATACTACAGATCCTATACTATAACATACTTGCCAATAGAATTTCAAGAAATCAATGTAATGCTCTGAATGTGATATAAAAGAGAAATAAGACAAAGCAATTTGTATTAAAAGGTGGTTGGACCAATATGTAAAATTTGGGGAATAATTACATCAGGAGCCACAATAACAACGTCAGATGCTTGCACCTGTGTGTAGAATTACCATGATTGTTCCAGCTATAAATGCAAACAGGCATACGTGTCTGGGGTTCATAGCCCAAATGCCATGTACAAGGTTCCCAGCAGAGAAATGATTTTCTAAAATGTTAATCAATCCTTGGTAAAGTTCTAAGCAACCATGACAACAGAAAACACAATATCCCTTCAATAAAAGGGATTTTTTTTTTCAGGAAAATAGTTGCCTTCCTGAAAAATTCAATATGTTAAAGATATGAAAACAATTAGTTTGAGTTTTATAACTGTTTATTTGTGAAACAAAGTTAGAGTTAGATTCCAGGAACAGATAAATAACAACAACATTTACTTGCATAAATTCTGTGGTCCCACGTGTAGTTTTGTGGAATACAGGCTAATACATCTTTGGGTGGAACTGCCCCAGAAACCATATGACATCTAGCATTCCTTGCTCTAACTACTAAATGCCAGTAGTGCCCTGCACTCATTGTGACATCCGCAGGCTTCCAGGACCCTCTCTAGGGTGCGGTAATGGCTGCATTAAGAACCACTCCTAGAGTATATACTTAAAGAGTAGAATTGCTTGGTTAGAGAGTAGGTGCATATTTAACTTATTAGGGAATAACAAATAGTTGTCCAAGGAGGTTGTATCAGCATGCTGTCCCGTCATCAGTGCATGAGAATTTCTGTTGCTCTTCTTCCTTACCTACACTTGAAGTTGTCAGACTTTATGATTTTCCCTGTCTGGTAGGAGTAAAATGGTCTTTTATTGTATTTTCTTAACTTTCCACCTGGTTAAGCACTTTTTACATGTTTCTGGAACATTCACGTTTTATATTCTATGAAATTGACTGCTCGTGTCATTTTCCCACAACATTTTCTTGTTTGTTTAAGGATTCTTTATTTGTATTGTATACTAATCCTTTGCCAATTATATATGTGCAAACATTTTTTCCCAGTTAGTGACTTCATGTTTCTACCTTTGTGTTTCATGGTGCCTTTTGATAAGCAAGTTTGTAATTTTTGCTTTATACTAAACATATACAAATGTGTCTAGTCTTATGACTTTCCTTTGGGAAAGGATTATCAGTGAGTTCACTTATTTATCCACATTTTCCTATCTTAGTAAAACATATCATTCCTGTCCCCATCTGCCTCTCCCACATATATGCACTTTGCCCTTCAGACCTCCATGAGGCAAATTTCCCTGCCATCCTTAAAATTACTGTGGCTACGGTGGGATCCTGTTCTCTCTATTTTGAGTGTTTATTTAATATCTGGACCTCAATTCATGAAGGATAGAATGCCTAAAAGCAGAGCTACCCATGACCCCAGATACTCTGTGGAGAAGCAGTGATCTGTCTGGAAATTCCAGGGTAAACTGAACCCTCAGAATCATCTGGCAAGTCTGATGTAGGTTCTGAGGGAGGGTAAGGCAGTGATGCCCCCTGCCTGCTGATGTACAAGTGGGAAAGATGAAGAAATTGAGAGAGAATTGTGCATTTTGGTCTTACCTTCCCATCTCTGCAGTGAAGTTAACCCTGAAACAGCCAGGCGGATTGATGAGTTATGTGCATAGGGAGTCTTTGAAAGCAAAATTCTAGTGAAGTTGGTGTACATTTTTTCTCCTGCTGGATAAAGAAGTGAAGAAAGTTTGCCAATTATAATAACACAAACTTACAGGGAGATAACCACTTCCTGTGTGAGCATTCAGTTCTATCCAGCCTCTTTCAGAGTTCCTGGAACACTTCACAAGGTAACCTTTCTCAAGCTTACCCAGACCACCCCAAGCCATGTGCACCTCTGGTGCTGAGAACTGGAGCCCACCACAGCTCTCTGCAGCAGATTTCATCATCAGACTTCTTTGACCCCAGCCCTCTTGGTGGGAGTCTGACCAAGCCTTTAGCCCAGGGATAATCAGATGGGCTTGTGCTTCATGCATTTTCCAATCAATACAACAATTTACAGATTAACTTATGACCACTGAATATGATGACAAAGTGCTGCATTCAAAACCTACTTATCTTTATGAATTAAAAGTTAGTGTTGGAGGGGGATGTACACAGCAGGCTTGAGGAGTGCACAAAACAATAAGTAGACAGATCTTTGCATCCTTAGGTACCGTGTTAGTGCTTCTTTTACCCAAAGAAGAACTTTTACCCAAAGAAGCACTGATACTGTGCCTAAGGATGCGAAGTGAGCTTGGAGATTGAAGGCTCTTCCCAGGGGCCTATATCTCTTCCTTCCAACATGTTCCAAACGCTTTGTTTCTTCCTTTTCATCCCAGTAACAGAACACAGACTCTTCAGTCTCCCAAATGTGCCACCACCTTTAAAAATGAGATTCGAGAGTGTGTCTTCGTGTCTGAGCAAAACCCCAAAAAAGCCAGCTCTCCAAAGCAAGGTCACTTTTAGGTGGATCTGGGTCAAACAGCCAGTGTTTTCCATACTCCTGAATTTCCTTCTAGGAAGAAAAGAATCTTGCATCTAAGGGAAGAAGAGAATCTTGCATCTAAGTACCTATCCCTGGACTGTGATGCTAGGAGCATGTGTTAAACAGATCGGTGTTACTGCTCTCACAACAGGCTTTAAGGAACGAGCTATCCATCACAATGCCCCTCACCAGAAAACCTGAAAACTTGCAAGCCCTTTGGAAAACTGTGTATCAGAGAAAAGAGGGAGGGGAGAACTCCTTGTTTTATTGTATTTGGTTTCTGTAAAGGCCAGGGAGAAAGCACTAGAGAATCTTTGTGGTTGGTATGAAAGGCAGCATCTGGCGGAGGAAATGCTCCCTGATAGGACATGGGTGCAAATGTTTCTTGACAATTCCAATCAAGGACGGTTCTCGTTAGCATTCAAGATGGCTGGGATGATAAATTATATGAATAATTTTGGTTCTTTGTCAAGACTTGGATGATATCTCTCCGAGACACATCTGTAGCTGTGCATACTTAATTACGAACTAACGAACAGGCAGGAGGCATGGAGTGCAGGCACATTCCTTATGCTACAGAAATGACACGTGCGTTCCACGGGGTGTATGTTCGAGAAACAAATGGACAGCGAGCTTCTCAGCTGGGGCCCTCCTGGGACCCTTGTGTGAGAGAGGACCTGGCCTGTCACTTCTAACTTGGAAGAACGAAGGAGGCTTTGAACCGAGCAGGATTAATTTAGGGGCTGGGGCTGGATCTGCGCAGCAGGCACAATCTCTTACCAGGCTCCCTTGAGAACAGCTTTTGCATTCCTGAATTCAGACCAGTTCATGGGGACTATGACGAGCCTTAAGCATTGAAAGCATGCCAAGCATTATGTAAGTATTTCATAAATGTCTCTGGACCGACCGCCTTCATCAACTCCAGGAATAAATACAAAGACAGCACTTGGAAAGATAATTTACTCGAAACTTTGAATGTTCTATTAGGAGCAAGTCTCATCTAGTGTAAGGGGAAAGGTCATTATTATTTGATCATTTATCTTCTGAGAAGCCAGAATAGAATGATATTCTGGGCCTTAGGAAATTAGTCTCCTCTGAAAGTTCTCTCCTACGTTACTGCTGGTCTGTCTGTCTGTCTCCAACCTCGTGTGTCCTACCAATGTTCTCCATTCCATTTCCTGTTCCTTGTTGGTGGTCGTAAACCTCTGACTACAAAATGCAAACAGCTTAAAGTAAAATTACAGATCTTAGCGAAGAATTTCAAGAAGTTAATGAAAGTGATGAGGGAGAACTGTTTACATCCTACGCACACCCGTGGATAACCCAGGACGTTGTTTGTCGTACTAAAGTAACAATGGAAGAGAAAATTAACAAGAAGAATATGGAAAAGGCCCTTAACAAAGAAATAATTTGAAAATTGACAAACAAAGAGGGAAAATGAAATGAAGGGTTTTTTTTGGTGACAATTATTTTTTTATAGCAGTACTGAGAACATAAAATATGAAGCGAAAGAAGATATATCTTCCTATCATACTTACTACTGGCTTAGTGGTACCCAGCATAGCCAATGGTGGAAGGGTGGGGTCGGAGGAAATTTCAGTACCAGCCACACATGCTAGGATGAAATATGCTCCTCGTTAACATCCCCTCTCCTCCATGTGACTTAATTTCAAGGGCCTTATAGCCCTGAGCCCTGTAGGGGCCCCTGCTGGGCCACCCAGTAGGATTCAAATCTTGGAAAATGGGATGAGGAGTTGCAGCCAGCGACTTGCACATGCTACTGAAACGTGAGTGGACATGACAGCTGCCATTTCTGGGAAGAAGCTTTATGAGCTTACACCATTACTATATAAGCTTACTTTTCTGGCTTCGGAATGCCCTGGAGGCTCCCGTCAAGACAAAATCTCACAGACATCTCACTCCAGGGTGACATGTCTGCTATCTCCCCTCCTACACACCCACCCCATCTCTCTATAAAATCTTGCAGCTCCATGGTGGCGTTCCATGACCGAAACACCAATGAGTGGTATTTAGTGGCACTACCAGAAAGCTGCGTGTTTTACACTGACTGTATTCCTTAATGCCAATCATCAGTTATGGGACAACTGTCATTAGCCCCATCTGTAAAAGATGAGGGAACTGAGGCTTACAGAGATTGACCAGCTGAGCCACTGTCACACGGTAGAACAAGGTCTGATCTCTGATTTCTCTGACATGAAACTTCATGACCTTCTAATTTTCTGACAGTGCCTGACCCTATCAGCTCTCATGCAAAAAGCCACCTTTCCCTCCTTGCACCGAGTCGGCTCCTGGCAGGCTGTGCATGACTCGGCACTCTCAGCCTAATGGGTCACTGAGAGTGCACAGGTGTGCAGGTGCACACACACAGCTACTTGGAAAAGATGAGCTGTGCCTGCCTGTGACTGTGGACACAGCTCCAGGAAGTTTCTGAGCATCGATTACTCAGCGTTGGCACAGGGAGAGGCAGACTGAGGGGGTGTGGACAGGTGATGGCAGGGGGACCGGGGGCACAGGGCTGTGCTGGGTCAGGTGGAGGCGCCGGCTTGAGTGCCTCAGCAGAGCCGGCTGTACACAGTAACTTTGACTTTTCACACTTGCTTCTCCAGGAAAGGGACAGGGCCTAGCTGTTATTGACAACCCCACTCCAGAGAAATGTGACCCTGTATACTCTGAAAGGGTGGCACTGCTGAGGTCATCAGTGTCTGCTCCCTGCTTCAGGCTCTGGCTGAGCTCTGGCTGAAAGCAAGCTCTGCATTGTGTGTGCATGTCCGTGTGTGTTTCCGTGTGTGTGTCTGTATGTCCATGTATGTATGTCCCTGTGTGTGTCTATGTGAGTGTGTTTCTGTGTGTGTGCTTCTGTGTATGTCTACATGTATGTTTCTCTGCATGTGTGTCTGTGTTTATTTCTCTTTGTGTGTCTGTATGTACCTCTGTGTGTGCCTCTGTGTATGTGTGTTTGTGGTGTCTCTGTGTATGTGTGTCTGTGTGCAATGTGTGTCTCTGTATGTGTGTCTCTGTATGTCTCTATGTGTGTATGTCTGCGTGTTTGTGTGTCTCTGTATGTTTGTGTGTGTGTGTCTGCGTGTTTGTGTGTGTGTGTGTCCTTGTGTGTGTGTGTCTGAGTGTGTGTGCATCTCTGTGTGTGTGTGTCTGAGTGTTTGTGTGTGTGTGTGTCCCTGTGTGTGTGTGTCTGTGTGTGCATCTGTGTGTGTGTGTCTGCATGTTTGTGTGTGTGTGTCTCTGTGTGTGTGTGCCTGAGTGTGTGTGTGTGTCTGCATGTTTGTGTGTGTGTGTCTCTGTGTGTGTGTGTCTGAGTGTGTGGCAGGGGAGAGGAGGAAGGAGCACAAGACAAGGGGAAGGGCTTCCCCCACACCTCTGTGGCTCCCAATATGATGATGCTTGAAGCAGCTCTATTATGGGTCAGTGTTGATTGACATGGAAACCTTTCTAAAAAAGATACTACATGAAGTGCAAATTGCATAACTGAATATACAGTTCATGTTCATTTGTGGGAAAACTGATTCGAGTAAAACTTTATTCAAGCACTATTCTATGCAGGTCAGTGCCCCCTTGCCCATATCTGTGCTCGGGACTCGAGCTGAATTACTGAGGTCACGTTCTCCTCACCTTCTGACTCTCTCCCCTCCCAAATGGAACTCAATCTCTCCCATTTTTGGCGCACCTGCCAGCACAAGGTGGAAGCTGTTTACAATCAGCCAAGGTGGTGAGGTCCCGGCTCTGGGTGGGGCTGCTTCTGCTCCCCGCAAGTGTGTTCTGGAGCAGGAAGCTCTGTGGGGGCGGGAGCTGGGAGGCAGGAGCATGGCCATGATGAGAATCGGTCCTCGGTTTGGAAAGTGTTGGGGGCCTACAGGAAGCTGGCTGCTAAGGCAGGGCTCAGGTCCCGCCTGGGTCCTTGGATGCCAGCTTACCAGGGGGAACCTTGTCAATAGCCTCTGAAGAATCATTGACAATCCCCGTGGCCTGGCCCGAGCCCTGCTGAGCCTCAGCTCGCTGGAAGAAGGTGCAGGAAAGAAACGCTGATCCAAAAGCCATCTCTAGGGCCTGAATGAGGCCAGCAGAAGTGAGAGCCTGCTGTGAGCTCAGGCGAGGGGCTGTGAGAGAGAAGGGCATGGACCGAACGACCCTGGAGCCTCGGGAGGGAGTGCAGGGAAAACCAGAGGAGGCCACAGGTCAGCTGCTGCCAGAGAGCGGCTGGGGTCAGTGTGAGTGATTAGTGCTGCAGTCCAGACACAGGCTCACCGCGGAACTCCAGCCTCCAGCCCTGAGATGGTTTGGGTATGCGTCATCTCCAAATCTCTGTTGAAATGCGATTCCCAGTGTTGGAGATGGGGCCTGGTGGAAGGTGACTGGGTCATGGGGGCGGATTCCTCATGAATGGCTTGGAATACTGTCCGAGGTCATGAGTTCATACAAGAGCTGGTTGTCTCAAGGTTCTCCCTCTTAATTCCTTTCTCTCCATGTGACACTTGCCCACTCCCCATCCTCCTTCCACCGTGACTGTAAGTTTCCTGAGGTCTCACCAGGAACAGATGCTAGCACCGTGCTGCCTGCACAGCTGCAGAACCATGAGCTAAATAAACCTCTTTTCTTTATAAACCACCCAATTGCAGGTGTTCCTTTATAGCAGCACTGAGGAGAGAGAGCTGGAGCTTGTCCCCGGAGCCTTAGGAGCTGTACAGGCACAGAGAGGTGAGGCTCCTGGGAAAGAGGGCCTTCCAGACAGACAGGGCCCCTGAGGGTACCAAGGGCAGGATGTTATTGTAGATTTTCTTTTAGAGAGTGAGGAGAACCTATCAGGTCAGAGCAGACAAATCAGACCACTGGGTCCTGCCCTGGGGTCAGGACTCTCACTCAGACCCCAAGGGCTCCTGGCTATAAATTTCTCATTTGCAGCCCAGATCAAGTAGAGACAAGTTCCGACCTCACCGGGTGGCTGAAAGAACACAGCCTCATGCACAGTCAGTGCCCCACATTGTCTCTTGTCATTATTTTATCCATGGCTTTCCAAAAGGCAGAGGAAAAGCACTCCATGCACACACCTAAGTCCGTAAGTGTCCAGGGAGTCCATGGAAACCCTGACATATCAGCCCCAAAGGCACGGGAGGTGGAGATCACACAGTTCTCTCAATCTGCAGCTCCTTCGCCTTCTCTCTAATTGTATCTGACTCTTATCAAGGACACACATGTGTCTGAATGCCTCTAGTCAAATAAAGGGAGGTTGTGAATGCTGCCATCCTCCCAGTGCGAACAGAAAGGTTATCTGTTGATTTAACAAGGTTCAGGGAACTCTCTTAATTTCCATGCAGCGTGAGAGGAAGCATGATGTTATATCCCAAAACATAAGCAGTGGACTCACAGCATTGGCGACTGGATAGCTGAGTGAAAAGTCCAGTGCTGCCAGGTTTCTGCCCATCCTAGCTGTGTGATCTTGAACAGATTGTTTCACTTTCCTGAGCCTCAGTTTTCCTCATGTGTAAAGTGGAACTTTAAAGAATCAAAGATGGCACAGGCGTGGTGGCTCACACCTGTAATCCCAGCACTGTGGGAGGCTGAGGCGGGCAGATCACCTGAGGTCCAGAGTTTGAGACCAGCCTGGACAGCATGGTGAAATCCCATCTCTACTAAAAATACAAAAATTTTCCAGGCATGGTGGTGGGCACCTTTAATCCTAGCTACTCAAGAGACTGAGGCAGGAGAATCACTTGAACCCAGGAGACAGAGGTTGCAGTGAGCTGAGATCGTGCCATTGCATTCCAGCCTGGGTGACAAGAGTTAAACTCCATCTCAAAAAAAAAAAAAAAGAATCAAAGATGATAGTATAGTATACATTTGTGAAGTACTTAGTGCACTGAGTCAGTTAATTAAATGTTAGTTGCATATTTATTACGTATATGTGTAGATATTTTCCTTACATGAGGTCGTATATTTATGGTCACATATTTTTAACCTTAAGTTGATGTAAAGTTAACAACAAATGTGACCATCTTAAAGCATGTAGATTGCTTGGTGAGATTATTGCTAGATGATGGTATTTGAGGGAAGAGTTGACCTTCTGAGACCGCCTTGAACTCATCCACAAATATTCCCCTGATGTTTTTGTCAAGAGGTTTCTACATGTGTGTCAGACCTTTTCCATTTCATTTGTAACCTGAATGTGAACACATCTGGGGAAATTTCATGCCTGGGTTCAATGAGACTTTGATGTTTAAATCTGCCCTTGATGACAGAGGTTCCTGTTGCTGCCTTGGTGGGGCTGGGGGCAGACCATGGTGCCTCGGGAGGAGATACTCAGGCAGAGCACAGGCTGCCTGTCTCTCTTCCTTTTGAGCCACATTAAGAGCTCGGTATTGTTAAGTGCTGGCCGCGCTGAGCAGCCGTTTACACGCCAGCTTGGCCATGAAGAAAGATTTTACAAACATGCGCTCTTCTAAATTGAATAAGAAGCAGGTCAGACCTTATACAACAGCCTCCTCACTGCTAAGGGGCTGTCTCTGCAAAGACAATTAGGGTTAGATATTTTATCATAGAGGAATGAGGGGCTGGAGATGGCTGAGTTCATTTTCTTATCTTACAGGTCAGGAAATGGAGACCTACAGCCGAGAAGATTTCTCAAGGTCAGAACCCTTTCTTGGACGTCCTCTGGAACACTGTGTGAGCAGTTCAGGCAGTAATTGGCTCTGTGGTTTAATTTTTGCAATTTATATAAAATGTTGCTTTATTGCCAATAAGAAATTTTCTCCTGGGTTCTTGGAAGTGAGGAAGGTCAAATGACTACAATTTAAAGGAAACCTTAAACTTTGGGTTCAACAACTCCCAGGCGGGGAAAAATGGGCCAGGTGATCACTGCGGGCAAGTGGACGTTGCACGGCCCTGTTCAGGAGACTGGCCCCCACAGAGTAGCGGTGGGTCTCACCATGACGGGACTTGGAAGCAGTGTTATTCATATTTATAATGATTCCATATTTCTCTGGTTTGCTCTGAGTTTTCTAGAGAAGATGGAAATCCAGACTTTTACATAAAACTGTCATATTTCAGTGTTGGCAACTCAGTGAGCCAAGCCATTCATATCAGCAGACCCCCATCGGTTGCAAACTCTGGCTTGAATACGCAACAGGCTGTCAGGCAGCATGTCACTTGGGTGAGCTCTCAGAGGCTGTAGCTATCGTGAAAGCCTCTCGCCACTCCTGTGGTGCATGTGGCTTCCCTTGGCAGTGAGAAGATGGATGATCCCATATTCCCTCTACATCATTGTCTTATGTCATCGAAGATGACACTTTTCCCATTGATTCTGAAAGCAGAACTTTCAATCATTCTGATGAACTCAGAGTCTCAGAGACTGGAGAAGCATGCTTCACTGTCTACAATGGCAAAATATTGTGGAAAAACTTTGCCTTCAACATTTCTTTTTTTTTTTTTAATTTCTTTTTTGAGATGGAGTCTCACTTTATCACCCAGGCTGGAGTACAGTCTTGCCATCATAGCTTACTGCAGCCTCTGAAATCCTAGGTTCAAGCAAACCTCCTGCCTCAGCCTCCCAAGTAGCTGGGACTACAGGTGCACACCACCATGCCCAGCTAATTAAAGAAAAATATTTGTGGAGATAGGGGTCTTGTTGTATTGCCTAGGCTGGTCTTGAACTTCTGGACTCAAGCTATACTTTTGCTGGGATTATAGGCATGACCCTCCATGCCCGGCCACTCCCTGGTCTTTGCTATAGTTCTGGTGGGGTCTGGGGAAGAGTCAGGTGTAGCAGGAGAAGAGGTGACTGCACAGGCAAGACACAGGCTACGCTCCCTTTGCTAAGAGTTTTAAGCTGTATTAGGAACTCGGTCTTCTTAAGTTTATTGCCCCAAAGCCTGTCTGTTTAATATCAAGACCCTCAACTTTGCTGTCATATTTCTTGTGCCCTGGGTTCTAGTGGAAAGAAGTAATTACCAGAGAACATGCCTTTTTGAAATTGAGGCCTAATTTACACACAGGTCAAGTGTACCATCTACTGAATTTTGGCACATACACAACAGGACAGAATATTTACATCTGTCAGAATATGTCCCAGAATACATATGAATACGTCCTTCCACACCTTCCCAATCCATCCCTCCTCCGTTTGGTGTATACTATAATTTCATATAAATGGAATCACACTGCATACACTTTTTTTTTTTTGTATCTGGCTTCTTTCACTCAGTGCATTCTGAGGATTCATGTTGTATGATAAGCCGTTCATTCCTTGTCATTGCTGAAGTGATTTCCATTGTGTGAATTTATCACAGTTTATGCACCTGTTGATGGACATTCGAAAGTTTTCAAACACTGGTTTATTGAGAATCAAGCTGCTGTGAACGTTCTTGTAAAAGACTTTGTGTGAGCATATGTTTTCATTTCTCTTGGCTAAATACCTGGAAGTATATTTTCTGGGTCATAGGGTAGATGTATGCTTAGCATCTGAAGTAATCACTGAACAGTTTTCTAAGTATGGTACTATTTCATACACTCAACAACAGTATAGGAACATGTAATTATTCCACAGACTCTCTAACACTGATTTCATTTTGGTCATTCTAGTGGACTTGTAGTGGTATTTCATTGCAGTCTTTAGAACATGTTTTTGTTTTTTGTTTTTTTCTGATACACGGTGTCTCACTCTGTCACCTAGACTACAGTGGCATGATCTTGGCTCACTACAACCTCCGCCTCCTAAGTTCAAGCAATTCTTCTGCGTCAGCCTCCCTAGCAGCTGGGACTACATGCGTGTATCACCACACCCAGCTAATCTTTGTATTTTTAGTAGAGATGGAGTTTCACCATGTTGGCCAGGCTGGTCTCAAACTCCTGACCTCAAGTGATCGGCCCGTCTCACCCTCCCAAAGTGCTGGGGTTACAGGCGTGAACCACTGCACCTTGACTAGAACATGTGTTTGTAAATAGATTTTAAATTTTGGGGCAGTTTTAGATTCACAGCGTAATGCAGCAGAGTACAGCGATTTCTTGTATACTTATATCCTGATATAGTCCAGCCTCCCTCACTGCCAACATCCTGCACCGGAGTGGGACATATTTCTTAACTGCTGAACCTACGCAGACCCTTCACTGTCACCCATGCCCTCTTGGTGTTGTGCATTCTGTGGGTTTGAACAGATGTGTAATTATATGGATCCACTCCTGTAGAATCACACAGAGTACTTTTGCTGCCCTAAAATCCTCTGTGCCCTGCGTGTTCCTCCTGGCAACCCTTGGCAACCACTGATCCTTTTACTGTCTCCATAATTTGCCCTGCCCAGAATGTCATAGAGCTGCGCTCACACAGCATATGGTCTGTTCAGATTGGCTTCTGAGAAGTCTGATGTCACTGTTCTCTTCGCTCCTCTGCAGCTAAGGTGTTCGCCTCTTGCCCCGGCTTCTTTTAGTATTTTTCTGCATCTTTGATTTTTGGCAGTTAGCCTATGATGTGCTTAGATATAATTTTTTTAATGGACCCTGCTGAGTGTTCTCTGAGCTTCTTGAATGTGTGGTTTTGTTTTTTGTAACATTAATTTGGGGAAAATTCTCAATAAGTATGGCTTCAAACCCCTCTTTCACTCTTTCTTCTTCTGGTACTCCCATTACATATAGGTTATGCTTTTCTTAGCTGTCCCATGGTTCTCAGATATTCCATTCTGTTTTGCATAGATTTCTTTTCCCTTGCTTTTTCATTTTGAAAATTTCTATTGCCATATTCACAAGCTCAAAGATTCTTTCCTCAGCTGTGTCCAGTCTACTAATGATCCCAGCAAAGACATTCTTCATTTCTGTAACAGTGTTATCTATCGCTAGCATTAAAAATTTTTTTCTTAGAGTTTCCACTTCTCTGCTTACATCACCCAGCTGTTTTTGTGCACTGCCCCCTTTGTCCATTTGAAAGAGCCATTAGTGTGTTTGTTGCAATCGTTTGAAATACCTGGTCTGATAGTACCAGCATCTCTGCTATATCTGAGTCTTTTTCTGACGTTTTCTGAGTCTCTTCCAATTGTTTGTTTTGCCTTTTAGTATGCTTTATAAATTTTTCATGTGCATGTAATAGCCAGACACTGGGTAAAAGGAACTGAGGTTACCAGGTCTTTACTAATGCGGTGATAAGGTATTGGGGGGCCTTCTATAGTCCTAGAATATTAGCTCTCAGTCTTTTAGTGAGCTTGTGTCCCTGCACTGAGAACCTCACAAGTGCTTCTCAGTTTTGTACCCGCCCATCAGGTGGGACAGGGTGGCCAGAGTGGGCTGGCATTGGGTAGTCCCTTTTCCCATGTCAAAGGCTAGAGCTGGCTAAAGGTGTTTCCTTTCCCTTGTGTGAAAAGCTAAGGTGGGCTGGAATTGGGTATGTTCCTTTCCCCAGGTCGGCTCTGATAAAACTCCAATGGTTTAGGCTCTGATGAAATAGTTTATCCCGAGGCCTTGTTAATAACAGAATGCTCTGGAAGATTTCAGAATGGTTCCTTTTCCTTTCTCCTGCAAGAAGCCCTGGGAGATTTTTCTCTGACATTCACTGTGAGAACCTGGTTGAGCTCTGGAAGGTAAAACTCATAGAAGCATGTCCCATCCAACCCCTCCATGACCAGGTCCTCCTGGAGTGTTTAACTTGTCCATGTGGAGCCTCCAGCAATTTGTCAATGACATTTTAGGTTTTCCTAACCCAGCTTGGGGTCCCTCAGAGGTCTTTGCTCATGGGTTTCTGCTCTGATAAGTTGTGAGTTGCTGTATTCACCTGTCTGTCTCTCTAATTTTGAGGACAGTGTTTGCCCTGTGACCTCACTTTTCTGACAGATCTGAGGAGATGGATTTTTCCATAGGTTCAGCTTTTTGCTTGTTAGGATGGGATGGTGAATTTCAAGCTCTGCACACTGGACCTGACATCACAAATAAGTGCATGCACTCAAAAAATATTCTAAATAATTTTACTTCCAAACCTTTATGTTAAGAATTATAATTCTATAAAGCTTCCTCTGGGAAAAAGTATAATCACTTAAGTAATAGTAGTTTCTTGAATTAAAATGAGAGATAATTCAAAATATATTCTTTAAAGTCAATTGTTTTTCTGCTTTTTTAGATGTTCAGTAGTAGGTCATTTGAACACTGAAATTTAACCCTGAAAATAATGCAGTCTTATTCTTAGGATGGCAGGGGAATGGGACTAGACTTTGCCCCATTCTCCTGCCATCCTAAGAATAAGACTGCATTATTTTCAGGGAAAAGAAAATGGTGAGAAATCCTGGGAGGATACTGTCCTTGTTACCAATGAAAGATGTGGCAGGTCAGAAAAACACCTTGACAAAAGATATTCTTGGGGTGGGGATGGGGAGGGTGTCCATGCATGCTTTCTGGAAGTACAGGAAAACATAGAGGCCTTTGCCATGCAATTCAACAGCAAAATAAATGTGGACTTACAGGAAGAGTTTGGGGAGGAAAGTCTGGGAGCAAAGGTGAGAATATGAGTAGAGAGGTGTAAAAGTATTTTCCTGAAGACAAATGGTATCCTCTGGTGAAGGACCATGTGCAAAAAACTCTGTGCATGATCTATTTGGAAAAACCATTGATGTCTGATGGATTATGATTTAGGGTCCATTGACTTTTGCTTCTTGAATATCAGCAATCAGTTCATCCAGTTTTGCTTGTTTCATTTTCTATTTTTTTAAGTTCTATTTCTGTGAAATTTATTTCGCCATGAGCCAAAGAGTTGGCCTTGTTGAGTTTTTCACTGATAGCCTCTATACTTGCTGTTCATGATGGCTATGTGTAAAGGCTGCTATTTCTTGAGGATGGCACTAGGCCATCACATCACTTTTAATTAGTTTGATGAGCTGAACAACAAATTATTTATTTTCTTCATAGCAGTTTTTAAAAAACAGAGTGTAAAGTTATTCTTCAAAACTAGGTAGTGGTGACAACCTTTTCTGCTCATGCCTTTGTCCCCCAAGGAAATCCAGAGATGCCAGGACCTGGACTCTACTTTTGGGAGAGGCCATTACACCTTGAAGAGCTTCTCCAGGAAGAGCCCAGCACCCAGCTCAGAGCTAGTCCTCAGGCCTTGAAGAAGTCCCAAGTCTACCACAGGGAAGCCTCTGGTTGCCCTGCCCTGCTGAGCCACGATGCACACACACAGCGCCACACACATTTCTCCTCACAGCAAACCTGCACTTTCTCCCCTTCTCTGGCACAGTCATTCCTTCCTTAAGAACAGTTTCCATTGTGCATCATTTCTCTTCAGCCAGAAGAATTCCCTTTACATTTCTCACAGTTCAGGTTTATTGGCAAGGGATTTTCTCAGCTTTTATGCATCTGAAAATATATTTTTTGTTTATTTTTAAGGGTGTTTTTGCTGGGCATAGAATTTTTGGTTGAGAGTTTATTTTTTCTTCAGAATTGAAAGGCATTGTCTTTTTTATTTCTAATAAGTGAGCCATCATTTTTATCATTTTCACTGAATATCTAATGTGACTATTTTTTTCGTGAATATATTTGGTTGTAAGGAGTTTAAAAATGATGAGCCTCTGTGAGTCTTCACTTTTACCTTTCTTGGGTTTTGCTGAGCTTCTTGGATCTCTTGGTTGAGGTAAGTACCTAAATTTGCACAAATTTAGCCATTATTTCTTCAAACACCTTTTCTTCCCTATTCTATCTTTTGTCTCCTTCTGGAGCTCTACTTGCAAGTATTTGTATCATTTGCTATTTGTGGCTAGTTACAGATGCTCTATTTGGCTTTTATTTCTCTTCAGTTATTTTTCTCTAGGTCTCTGTTTCAATTATCATTTTTCTATTTCTGCCTTAATTTAACAATGCTGTCTTTTGCTGTGTCTAATATACCAAATATATACATATGCCGATATTCTTACTATATCACAAATCACAATCATATTTTATTATCTTTTAAAATATATTGCTAGATCTAACTGCTAAAATTGTGTTAATGATATTCATATATATGCTTATGAGAGAGATTAATCTATAGTTTTCTTTTCCTGAACTATTCCTTTCTATTGCTAGTATCAGGGAAATTCTGGCCTCATCAAATTAGTTAGAAAGTATTCCCTTCACTTCTATCTTCTGAAAGAATTTTGTAGAATTGATACAAATTCCTTCTCAAAAATTAGGTGGAATTCACCAGTGAAGCAGTGAAGCTATGACACCCTGCAGTTTCTTCTTGTAGAAGGATTTTTAACTATGAATTTAATCTCAGGTTTATCTATTTCTTCCTAAAATGGGCTTTGGTAGTGGTAGGAGTTTGGTAATTGTGCCTTTTGGAAATCTGTCCAGCCGGACCAACATGGTGAAATCCCATCTCTACTAAAAAATACAAAAATTAATCTTGGCATGGTGGTGGGTGCCTGCAGTCCCAGCTGCTCGGGAGGCTGAGGCAGGAGAATCACTTGAACCCAGAAGGTGGAGGTTGCAGTGAGCCAAGATCGCACCATTGCACTCCAGCCTGGGCGACAGAGCAAGACTGTCTAAAAAAAAAATAATCTGTTCATTCAATGTGCATTAATTAATTGGTATAAAGACTTGTTTTTTGTTTTGTTTTGTTTTTCCCAATCTTCCCTCTCTTTTCTCTTGTGAAGAGCAGGTCTAACTTAAGAACTTTCCAGCTGGGCCTGATGGCTCACTCCTGTAATCCCAGCCCTTTGGGAGGCTGAGACAGGCAGATCACCTGAGGTCAGGAGTTAAAGACCAGCCTGGCCAGCATGGTGTAATCCTGTCTCTACCAAAAATAAAAAATTAGCTGGGCATGGTGGCGAGTGCCTGTAATCCCAGCTACTTGGGAGATGAGGCAGGAGAATCACTTGAATCCGGGAGGCAGAGGCTGCAGTGAGCTGAGATTGCACCACTGCACTCCAGCCTGGGCGACAGAGCAAGACTCTGTCAAAAAACAAAACAAAATAAAACAAAACAAAGCTTTCCCAGATCTCTAGGTCTCCCATGAATGAGAAAGCAGAGCAGATCTCTTCCTGGTGACCTCCAAGTGCAGAAGCCTTGGAGAATACACGTACAGAGTGCTTTGTCCTGATAATACAGAAATAGTTTTCTGAGTTTTAAGTGACTTGGCGGCAGAAGGGATGAGGATTAGTCCATCATCACTGAAACTAATCAAACATGGTCTAAGGGGCCCTTTTCAGGAGTGCTGTACTCCAGAAAGTATGCCATCCTTTTATGGGGAATGAGGCCTGGGGGATAGGCATTTTTGCAGCCATTCCCATCTGGGGGATACATCATATAGGGAACAGAACAGCATTGTTTAAGGATCATGATAATGAGGAGAGTAAGTTAATTATTTTCAATATATCTTATGTGCCACATACCTTAGATATCTTAGTTTTTATCCTCGGAACTGCACTATTAGGTCGATGTTATCATCTGATTTGACAGATAAAGATCCTGAGGCTCTTAAGTAAGGCGTGCTGCTTATTTTCTCTTATTTTCCCTCCCCAGTCCTTCCCCACATTCATTCCCTCCCCAGCCTGCCCGTGCACCAGGAGACTGACCCCTGCTCCCTGCCTCGGACTGCCAGCTGGGCTCGGTCAATGGGAACCACTGTCAGGGAACTGAGGATGAAACTGGAATGAGGTCAGGATATTTCTTCTCCATGCCCTCCATGCTTCTGCGCCACGTCTCTGATAGGGGCTGACTCGTGCCTCTGAGTCTCACTGGGCTAAACACTGCTTCCTCCTCTCATGTTTTCATGCATGGGGGGTAGTGTGTTCCCATCTTGGCTTTCTCTTCTAGGAAGGTGACAATCCCTTGTTGGCTTCCTTATCCCTGCCACACCCCCATCGCTGTAGACAGTCACTGCATTGCAGCCTGTGGGGGTGCGCCTTCTGATGGCAGTGAGTCTCCTGCCAGAACATTGTCTAGTATGCTAAGCTTTGCTTCTGGGATTACTTAACTAAATCTAATTGTGGTTGAACAACTCTGACCCTAAGGGTGAGTTTGGGTGACCAAGCAAATCCAACGTGGGGCAGAGAGAGGGTCTCGTTCCCTTTCGTCCAGCAGTGAGATGGGTGTCAGCCCCCATGGTGCTGGAAGGAGTGGTAGATCTAGAAGAAAGAAGCAGTGAGGTTAGATTAGAAACCCAGAGACCCTGGTTCTTATCCTACTCTGAATGGCAAATTGCTGAATAACCTTGAGCTCTGCCTTTCTGGGGTCCCTCAACCTTCCAATTTTTTCACCTTCTGGCATTTTAGTGAGCGCCTAGTGACAAAATGACCTTGAAAAGCACAGAGCAGAAGTGTGTAAGGTAGCTGTGTTTTCCTGGTTATCAGTGGTAGAGGCTGCAGGCTGTGGGGTTAACTACTGTTCTGTCCATTTCAGTCATGAACTTGAATGAGATGAGAAAAATCGGGGACGTTTCCATCACTCATGCCCTCAGGACTGCTTGCTTCTCTGCCACACTGGGTTTGGGAGGGGGAAGAATCATCCTGATGAGGCCTCACATGGCCCTCGTTTAAGGCTTGTTCAGGTCCTGCTGGGCAGAGAGGGGATTTCTGGCTTTTAAGGAGAGTACGAATTAAATCTGCAGCAGCAATGAGCTTACCTTGGCATTTTTCGTGATTTTCTGCAGCATTAAAAACTTTTGCCAATGTTTGCATTTAATAGCTTCTGCCTTGGTGAAATTATCGAGGTTTCCAACTGTGATTTCAATGGTTCTTGGAGTAGTGGGGCATTTATAAATTGCTGCCAGAAATTAACAGCGATGGATGAGAGGGGGGAAAAAAATAATCAAACAGGAACTAGTGAGTGAAGATTTAAGTGAAAGAAAGGGGAAAAGTAGGTATGTATAGAGAGGTAGGTAGACATGCCCGTATATATATGTATGCACATTATATGTATTTTTTACTTTGATCTTTTTGCTTGATATAGCAGAAAAAAACGGACAGAAAAATTAACTGCATTTACAAAAGCATTCCCTATGCCCATTTCCTCCCCATGCTACCACTGCCCAGTGCAGTTCTGGAAGGTAGCCCCGATGCCTTTCCAGCAGCTGGTTTCGGTCTTCGTATTTCGTATTTTAATGCCTGGATAAGAGCTTGCAGATCCAAATGGCTACAACTGGAGATCAATTGCCCCTTAGGCTTCTAGTCGGAGCCAGAAATTCAAAATTTTATGTAAAAATCTTCCATTTTAAAAGTTGGAAACAAATTTTTGTTAAAAGCACACACACAGTACAGACCTGGCAAAAAATACTCGGTTGAACTTAGGAAATTGCCACTTCGTGAGACCATATGTCGGCTGTTTACCATGCTCAGTCTGAGCACATTCATTTTTTCAGGGTGGGGTGTCATATTTTTAAAACTGAAGTATCACACACACACACAGTAACACGTGTCTGTACATGAATACTGAGTGTTCAGCCATTGCATCTCACATTTAAGCCCACCTGTGTCTGTGTGGCCACCACCCAGATGAAGATATGTTCATAGAACTCTTCAGTGGATAAAAGCCCCCACTGTGGTGTTCCCCTGACAGTACTCACTTCTCCACTGAGAGGGTCCTCAACGGAGGACACAGCCTAATTGAGGTGGGGGGCAGTGAGCCTCCCTGAGGGTAAGAGGGAGAAAGAGATCTTGGGGTTTTAGAGGCAATGGATGGAGACTTGTGCTACCCTAGGATGTAGGGGAGGGGACAGCTCCATGACATTCCTTGGGGAAATGTCACAGACATTCAGCACTCTGAGTTCTGAAAGGGCTCAGGTCCCGTGGCCACGCTTGCTGTGGAGAGAACGGACCACAACTTGGGAGATGATTTTGTAGATCTGAGTAGGTAGGGAGCTGAGAAAGTGGCAGCCCCGGGCACTGAAGACA
This sequence comes from Cheracebus regulus, assembly GCA_963574635.1. NCBI lineage: Eukaryota > Metazoa > Chordata > Mammalia > Primates > Pitheciidae > Cheracebus > Cheracebus regulus. Next base: position 61,786 of record CAUYQU010069840.1, read on the forward strand.
TTTGAGTGTACACTATGTAGGCAACCAGGGTTCCCATAGACCCTGAGAGCCAGAAGAAGCCTCCACAGGGCGCAATGGGGGTCTCCACAGCCTGCTCGTAACAGCGGGCAAGGGAGTGAGTAGGAGGCAGTGAATGAACCTGAGTCATTTATTTATGGGACACAGACATGCAGGGCTTCTGTTTCTTGCATAACCTGTGGGGGAGAAAACACACATGCGTGACATTGATTGTGTCTGGAGTTTTAATCAGTAGGGCCCATCCTGCCAGAGCGCAGGCCAGGCTGCATTCGCTGACGTTCTGGTGCAGCTGCGGAGGAGTTGCAGGAAAGAGGCAACATTTCTGCTCCTTCTCAGCCTCCAGAAACTTGCTTCCAGGTTTTATGTTTTCCCACAGGTCTTAGAGGCTTTTATTCTAATACACAAAGGGGAGGCTTTGGAGAGGGGCGCCTGGCAGGGAATTCAAACCCATAAGCGAAGATAGACTCAGGCTGGCAACTATTTTCTAACCCTGGAGGTAATTGGCAGCCACCCCTCCGTGGTTGAGAAGGCATGCAAATGCCTTCCCTCCTGTGCAATCAGCAGGGTCTCAGAGGCTCCATTTTCACCTGGTGACTTGTTGCCTTGTGTTAATGAGGCTTTTAACCCGTCTTCTGCACTTTCTCCCTCCGATGAAAGTGGCCTCACTTGACAAGTGCTAATGGATCCTGTTGTAACTCTCCCAGTGGAGAAGAGGAAACCTCTCTCCACTCCCAAGGAACCGACTTGGAGGCCTGTCCTTCCCTTCAAGGTGATTGAGCAAGTCAGTCTTGCTAGGTCTGGGGCATGCACCGGCAGCTGTCTTGGCCTGGCCAGGTAGGACAGGGACCCTCTCGGCCAGCTCTCACCTGCTTCACTTCTCTCTCTCCCTGGCATCCCATGAGCATGGTTGCTGCCTTGTTCCATTGAGGCGGGGGAGGGGCTGAGAGCCTCTGCCCCAGATCTAGTGGTCACAGACATCCTTATGTCCCAGCTTTGAAGGTTGTACGGTCTGACTGTGCTGTGGACGGCATGGCAACCCCCGTGACCTGAACATACACCTCTGGAGGGCCTTCCGGAATCAGAAAACCTGAAGTAGCTGAAAGATCATGAAAAATGGAAGGACGATCAACCCCTGCGGCGCCCAACTAACCTGAAACGTTCTTCTGTGGTTTCTTATTCTGGACTCAACTGACAAGGCCATTGGCCTTTGTGACCGACCTTGGTCAACCTCGTGACTGCATACCTTCTGATTCCCTCCCAGCTTGCAAACTTACTACCCCCTCCCAGCTTGCAAAAAAAAACCGCCCTCAGCTGTTTTCCACTGTTTACCCCAAACCTGTAAAACCAACTCCTATCCCACTGGCCTTTACTGACTCTCTTTTCAGACTCAGCCCGCCTGCACCCTGGTAAATAACAGCCATGTTGCTCACACAAAGTCTGTCTCGGGGAGGTCTCTTCATTCGGAGCATGCATTTTAACAAAGATGGGGCTCTGTCGTTACAAAGCAGTCATTACAATAGAAATGGAAAATGCATTAATAATGGCCAGGACTGTCGTGGAAACTCCGGGTACACATAGCTGGGCTGGGCCCTTTCTGTCTAGGATCACCATAGCTCCCTGAGGGAGAAGTGGTTTTATTTTTTTAAACAGATGAGAATACTGAGATTAGAGAATTATTATTATTATTATTATAGTTGTTTTTGAGTCTCACTCTGTTGCCCAGGGCGGAGTGCAATAGTGCAATCTCGGCTCACTGCAACCTCTGCCTCCAGGGTTCAAGCGATTCTCCTGTCAGCCTCCCAAGAAGCTGGGATTATAGGCACACACTACCATGCTCGGCTAATTTTTTGTATTTTCAGTAGACGCGGGTTTTCACCATGTTGGCCAGGCTCGTCTCGAACTCCTGACCTCAGGTGATCTGCCCGCCTCAGCCTCCTGAACTGCTGGGATTACAGGCATGAGCCAACGCACCCAGCCTTTTATTATCATTTTTTATTTTGTAGAGACAGGGTCTCGCTCTGTTGCCCAGGCTGATCTTAAACTTCTGGCCTCAAGCAATCCTCCTGAGGTGGGGTGAGTAATCCCACCTCAGCCTCCCAAAGACCTGGGATTACAGGTGTGAGCCACCGTGCCCCGCCAATAGAAGATTCTACATAACTTGTCCAATGCGTCTAAGCTGGGATTCTGAATGCTGATCTCTCAGGTTCTGAGTCTGTTCCCTGATGAAACAGGAGTTTCTGGCAAGTAACAAATGACTCTCCATGAGAAGCCACGTGTTCATCAATAGGAGTTTTATTACTTGTCACAAGTAAGGAAATGGGTATGTTCTCCCAAGAAATATGTGCTTGAGGGAAGGGCCGGCAGGGTTTTATGGGGTGATGGAGAGGGGAGAGGGTATGCATCGCATGGAGAGGTGGGGGGGTGGTCCCCGGGTGGAGACTCAGTGAGTCCATGCTGGCACATGAGTCACGTGTGTTGGTGATGAGGCTGAGGCTCCTCCAGGAGTGGTCATGAGGAAAGCTCTCTTGGGTTCATCTACACATTGCCCTGCTCTGTACTTTTAACCAATTAGGTGACCATATTCCACACAGGGATTAGGAGAAACAGACTGTGGGGCAGGAGGCTGCCCACCAGACTGACGGCTCCATTGATTAAATTCCTGTAATCCTGGGAAACCCTCCCTGTCTGCTTACGTGTCCCTGTGCTTTCTGGTTCCCCAGGAGCCACAGAGGCAAACCAAGCATGAAACCCTATGATGCCACACAGGTCACATGCCCGTGAAGCCAGCCTTGGGTAAGGTGGACTGAGTGTAATATGCATAGACACTAGCAGGCAAGAAAATGCTGGGGGGATAACCTCCCGAAGGGAGAAGTCAAAACTTACTGCCCGAGACTTTGCCATTAAGAAATGCTGGCCTCATATGCTGAGAAGTCAGTCTTCAAAAGAGCTCAATAGAAACTCAAGGATTTGTAGGAAGCTGCTGGTTATTTAATAGTTTGTTTTTCACCCACCTAATATCGATTTCTCCTGTCTTACTTGATAATAGAATCGCAGCTTCATCAAGGCAGAAACGTGCTCACCCAAACGCTGTGCTTCCCAGACCCCCAGTGCCCTGACCAATGGAACATGGGCAGAGGCCTGCTGGGGACACCTGATAAAGCTTCACTTCCTGATGTAGGTGGCATTCCTCCTTCTAGATGCTTCTGTGTCCATCTGTCTTCTTGCTGAGGTGGAGTGGTCAGGGAACACCAATAATGACAAGGTGGCCTTGAGAACAAAAACACAAGCTAGGGATGATCAGACAGACAGCCCAGAAGCCTGGGGTCTGGGTAACATCTCAGAGTCACCAGCCCTTAGCTACCTCCCCGGATTTCCTGTCCCACTAGAAAAAAAAAAAAACTCTATGAGACTAAGCTGCTAGAGTTTCTCATACGTGCAGTGGCAGTCTCTAACAAACATGGCAGCTGATTGGAGCACTTTTAAAATCCAAGCAGCAAACCCCAACTCACAGCTGTGGCCGCATGGTCCCAGCCTGTGCAGTGAGGTACTCTAAGCAGGAGTGAAGGGAGTGTGCCTCTCCCTTCTCCAGCCTCCTGTTCTCACTGACCCTCTCAATGGCCAGGCTGGCCTTTCAGCACCACACCTCATTCCTGTACCTGCTGTGGGGAGACATCACCAGGGCTGCCCGCTGGTCTCTCTCAAGAAAGGCACACTTCTAAGCCCCCTTCCCAGTCAGCCAGGGCCTCAGGGTGATTTCTGGCTAATTGGTGTGGTTGGTGCCTGGGCGGAAGCTCAGAAGAGTGCTGTGAGGGCCCCATGCGAGTGTTTCTCCTGCTACAGCAACTGTGGAGGCCTGGCATTGAGATGGTGACTTCACCAGACCGGGGCAGCCTGGATCACTGAGTCACTGTATGGAAGACGATGGCCACAGAGTTGCCTAGATTCACAGTGGGCTTTGCAGGAGTGGGAAATAAATGTGGTTGAAGCCATGATATTTTAGAGTTATTTACTAGCCCAGCTTAGCCTGGTCTAATCTTACTCGCCTCCTGCTCCCATTGCAAACGTGCGCTAAGCTCTGTGCGGGAGCTGGAATTCAAACCCAGTCTCTTCTACCCAGGACTCTTTCCATGCATGGGGCTATGGGGCCTTGGGACAGCCCCTGGCCGGCCTCATGAAGGGGAGGGTGAAATGATAGACAAGAATTGTGCTCCCACGAAAAGCACAAAGGTGACTCCGGCAGACAGAAGACTGTCACGGAGTGGCTCCGGCTCTCAGACCTGTTCATCTAGTCTGGGCCCCAAAGACAGGTTCCTGGAGGTGGGGCCAGAAGTATGGGGAGGATTTGGCCCTTGTGAAGAAAGTCCTGCATCAGAGCTTGGAGTGTTGGGGGCCTGGGGGATTGGACAGGAGAGCCCAGCACCCAGCGGGTGCTCATAAAGAACAGAGTCCTGGACTGAGGACTTGATCCCTAGAAAATACACGGTCCAAACACTCCCACAATATGACAGAAGAACTGAGGCCAAGAAAGAAAGAGCTCAATCCAGGTCACATGGTATAGTCACCAGGACTCCAGAAGTTGAGTACATACTTTTAATGCTGCGGCACACATCTCAAGAGAAGACAATTTCCTAAGATCAAGTTTTCACCAGATCCTTTTCAGGGATCTCAGTCAGGGGATCTCAGTCAGGAGATCCTGGTCGCAAGTGACTGAAATTCATCTCCAGGTGGCCTGAGCAGCTCCCACAGCTGAAGGGACTGCATCGGCTCCCACAACTCAGAGAGCTCGAGACTGCTCCAGGCTCCATGCGGCTGCCATCCACCTTCACACTCTGCTACTCAGCTTGGCTTTCCTCTGTGATTGCCTCAACCTTGGGTAGAGACTTCCTATTTGTGACCAGGTGGTCCTCAGCTGCCTCTTGCAGATGTGCAAGCGCCACCTCCCCAGGGATTCCGGCAGCGCTCCCAGGGCGGGGCTCAGCTTCAATCACACGCCTCTCCCAGAGCCAACCCCTCACTTCTTAATGGCCAGGTCTAAATGCCCTTCTGAAGTGTGCCTGTGAGAGTGTGTGTGTGTGTGTGCGCGCGTGTGTGCGTCTGTGTGTGTGTGCACGTGTGTGTATGTGCACGCATGCTCACAAACTTTTTAGATTGAGAAAAGTCTGGTTTCTCAGAGGAAAATCTGATCACTGTTACTGGAAGAATGGAACCTGGATGCTAGGCTGGAAGGAGCCGCAGGACACCCCTGCTACAAATGCCATTCCCTCACATGGACTCGGGAAGCTGGGAAGCCAGGGCAGGAGGATCACTAGAGGCCAGGAGTTCAAGACCAGCCTGGGCAACATAGTGAGACCCCATCTGTACAGATATAAATATTAGTTGGGTGTGGGGGTGCACCTGTGGTCCCAGCTTCTCAAGAAGTTGAGGTGGGAGGATCCCTTGAGCCGAGGAGTTTGAGGCTCCAGTGAGCTGTGATTGCACCACTGCACTCCAGCGTGGGCAACAGAGTGAGACCCTGACCCCAAGAAAGAAAAAAATATAACAGCAGCTTTCATGTTAAGGAAAGCTGTGGGGTCAAATTCAGTGTCACTCTCGATCCTGATCCTTAGAGCACGAGGGTGTCCTAGGTTGGGTTTTTCTGAAGCTGTGCCTGGGATTCAGGTGTAAGTGAGTTGTCAAGGAGAGAAGAAAGGGAACGGGTAGGCTGGAGAGGAGCAGGATTGGGAACAAGGAACGCTGCAACAGAGGGTATGAGCACCCAGCTTGTCTCCACCGAGCTGGGAGCAGATCCCTCGGCTGCTGAGTCTGGGCTGCTGGTGACTCACGGTTCTCTAGAGGATCACCTTGGGTTGACATAGTTTATACTTCCCAGGGTTGGCCCATAGCCAAGGGCTGATGATACCGGGATATGAAAGCCCACCCCTTTGCCTCAGGTGGGATAACTGGATGGTACCATCTCCCCTCTCCTCCCAGAGCACCCTGAGGCCAGGCTTCAGCGGAACCCGCGTCTTTGCCTGCCTCCTCACTGCTTCTCCTCGTTTCTCCCGCTTCTGCACACATTTCATCAGAAAGTGTTCTCTGTAAAAGAGTTGCATAAAAATCCTCCTCTCAGGCTCTACTTTCAGAGAGCCTAACACAGGTCTGGCTACAGGTGGCCATTTCAGGTCAAGTCCTAGATATAGCCTGATCCTGTGCTTTGGAGTCTAAATTTACCTGAGTTTGTCCCACCTCAAGGGAAGGGAGGTAGGCTTTGCAAGCTCACACCAGTGATTAACCATTATGAGGAGTTGGGGTGGAGAGCATAGCTTCCAGCCATCCCTGGCTGTCTGCTAGGAGAAGGTGGCTCTGGTGGCCCAGGAGACAGTGCCTTGAAGATCCTGGCAGGTTTAAGCCTTTTGCAGCGAAGCCCACGAAATAGGAGCCGGGTCACTATAAAAGGAGTCAAAGGATTGAGTGGGTCACCAGCACTGTCTACCTCATAGGGAAAGAAACCAGACTACACAGAACTTTGAAAATCAAGTAACTATCGGCAGCCACAAGGGTGCTGTAATTAGCTGACAACAGGTTGCTGTTTATCAATTTGTTGCTACTCATGTAGAGAATACAGTACTTACAAACCCTTGTAATGAAATGTTTTTCCTTTATTGAGGTTGTGTTTATATAGATGCACATTAGTTTAAACTTTTTGACCTCATTTGCATTCTAAAATTATAGCATCGTAATTTCCTTTTCCCAGATGCATTCACTCTTAATTAATCTTAACCACTCTCCAGCTTTTCTGATTTCTATTATCACTATTTAAAGTTGAGAAGATTTTTAATGGATCGAAATCACATATTCAAATTAGTTTCTTTTTCTAAAGTTATAACGACTTGAAATTTTATTTCATTTGGGCCCAAAGTATTACCTGAAAAGGAATTTGATTGTTTTATAATTTAAATCATCTGCATGGAATGAAATTCATGAACCTTATTTACATGTGGGTAAAAATTATGATACTCTAACCAATTAACATTTATAAAAAGCATGCCGTATTTTACAGCATGGAGTTTTGACTTGTGCTCTGTCCACCATCTCTGAGCCCATGTAGCCCTAGAAATGTGGGATCGGTGTTGATTTCCAGTTTTTGCTAAAGCTAGTAATTCAGTTTTTTATTTGGACAATGCGATATGTGGAAGTTGTGTCTTCACCTCGTGGGACTGAGGGAGCAGTGGCTATCAAGGGCTTACTGAGGTTGACTCTCAGCGTCATCTTCCCGGGATACTAGGGGAGTGCTGACCCCAGAAGGCCTGGCCTGGAGCCCTGGCTGGGAGCTTGAAGCTATGAGCTGGGAAATGTCAAACCCTGGACATTGGATCCTTTCCTTCACAGATCTACCCTGGAGATGCACAAACACATCATTCTCTAGACAGCCCTTCCTAGGCACAGTGCTGGAGATACACTTTTTTTTTCCTTTTTGTTTTTTTGAGACAGAGTCTCACTCTGTCACCCAGGCTGGAGTGCAGTAGCACAATCTCGGCTCACTGCAACCTTCACCTCCTGGGTTCCAGTGATTCTCCTGCCTCAGCCTCCTGAGGAGCTGGGACTACAGGCGTGCACCACCACACCCGGATAATTCTTACATCTTTGGTAGAGACGGGGTTTCACCACATCGGCCAGGCTGGTCGCAAACTCCTGACCTCAAATGATCCACCTGCCTCAGCCTCCCAAATTGCTGGGATTACAGGCGAGAGCCTCTGTGCCCGGTCTGGAGATTCTTTCCAAAGCCAGCCTCAAGGAGTGGGCAGGGCAGTTCCCAATATGGTTAAGACACTCACCTACAAGGCTGAGTGCAGTGGGCTAGCTTCGGCTTTTTAAATTTAAATTTTATTTCGACTCTTATTTTAGCCTCAGTGGATACATGCGCACATTTGTTACATGGGTATATTGTGTGATGCTGAGGTTTGGGGTGTGCTTGAACCCATCACCCAGGTAGTGAGGATAACACCCAATAGGTAGGTTTTCCAGCCCCTGCGCTCTCTCTCTGTCTCCTCTAGGGGTCCCCAGTGTCTGTTGTTTCCATCTTTGTGTCAGCGTGTGTTCAGTGTTCAGCTCCAACTTACAAGTGAGAACATGCAGTGTTTGGTTTTCTATTTCTGTGTTAATTCTCTTAGGGTAATGGCCTCCAGCTGCATCCATGTTGCTGCAAAAGACATGATTTTGTTCTTTTTCACCACTGCATAGTATTCCATGGCATGTATGTACCACAGTTTCTTTATCTAGCTCACCACTGAGAGGCACCTGGGTTGATTCTGTGCCTTAGCTGCTGTGAATGGTGCTGTGGTAAACACATTAGTGCAGTTGTCTTTTCTGGTAGAAGTTTTCTATTCCTTCAGGTCTATACCAGTCATGAGATTGCTGAGTCGGATGGTAGTTCTGTTTTTAGTTCTTTGAGAAATCTGCGAGCTGTCGTCCACCGTGGCTGAGCCGATGTGCATTCCCACGCGCAGTGGATAAGTGCTTCTAGGCTGTGACTTGGGTCCAGGCTTTGACCCCTACTACCTGTGTGATCCTGCATTTCAAGTTCCTTGTCACCTGGACCATCAGCAGAGCCTCCTTGCAGGTACCCTGTGCTGCCCTCACTTCCAACGTTTCCTTTGCTTTAAGAGCCAGGGTAATTATTTCGAAGCACGAGACCAGTTGGGTCAGCAACTACTCATGAGCTTTTCTTTTTTTATTTTTATTTTTGAGATGGAGTTTCGCTCTTGTTACCCAGGCTGGAGTGCAATGGCGCGATCTCGGCTGACGGCAACCTCCGCCTCCTGGGTTCAAGCAATTCTCTCACCTCAGCCTCCCAAATGCTTGGATTATAGGTGTGAGCCACTGCACCCAGCTGTAATAGAATCTTTTTTTTTGAGACAGTCTTACTCTGTCTCCCAAGTTGGATTGCAGTGGCACCATCTCAGCTCACTGCAACCTCCACCTCCCAGGTTCAAGTGATTTTCCTGCCTCAGCCTCCAGAGTAGCTGGGATTACAGGCACGCGCCACCATGCCCGGCTAATTTTTAAATTTATAGTAGAAACAAAGTTTCACCATGTTGGCCAGGCTGGTCTCAAACTCCTGACCTCAGGTGACCCACCTGCCTCGGCCTCCCAAAGTGTTGGGCTTACAGGTGTGAGCCACCGTGCCCAGCCCCGTAACAGGATCTTTTATACCTCTTCAGAGCTCATGACTAGCTTAGGGTGGAAGAGGGGAAGCCAGAAGGTAGCAGCCGATCCTAAGAATGGGGAATGGCACGGTTAAAGCTGCAGAAGGAATTGTGTTTTGCTAGGCAGCTGCCCCAAGTCCTGGATGCTGTTCTTCCTGTGTCTCTTCTCCCACTGATTCCTATGTCCTCCTTCCTTTGCTCTGCTCTGCATAGCAAAAGATCTGACCACTACAGGCTGCTTCTCCCAGGCTTCCGCCGTCGCCTCCAGTTGGGGACGTTGATGAGATGCACTGGGGAGGCTGGAGGATGGGAGAAACCTGGTGCGTCTTCCCGCTCCTCCCTGCCTCGGGCAGCTTCTCCAGCAGCGGCTGGTCTCTGTGGCTCCGGTTCTGGCACGGGATATGCCTGCAGTGTGAGTTTCACAGGGCTGACCTCGGTCCCACAGACTGCCTCCTCCCTCGGTCCCACTGGCCCAGGGAACGTTGTGTCTTTCTTTCCTTACTAATCTCTGGGTTTCCATCATTTTTGTTGCTACTTAGCTGCATTAAACTTCCTCTGCTGTAAAAACTTTCTTGTTTAGGTCTGATTTGTGCACCTCCTTCCTCCCCATGCTGCTCCTCCTCCTCATTTATAGGAGATACAAGCTTTCTCCCTGGACTTGTACAATGGAAGCCTAGGCTCTAATCTGGGAATAAAAAGCCGTGTCTCCTACAAATGAATTTCAGACTTCAGCGAGCAGGTGCTGGAGGTATGCTCTGAATGGGAAAGTGGGTTGCGAGAATCCCACCCCACTAGGCAGTCAACCATTCAGGTCCTTCTGAGGATGCAACCGGCCCTCAATTAGCTGTGAATGGGTGTGCCTGGAGAATCCTAGCCCAGACCTTCATTTCTCCACCTGCCTGTCTCCACCTGCCTGTCAGGAGTAATGAAGACTTTTTAATGTGAGCAGACAAAAAATGAAAGCAGAAAGTAATCCAGCAGCAAAGCAGCCAGCATAGGAGGAAATTGCACCCAAAAGGTCCTGGGGTTCCTTTGTGATCTGCATTCTCTGTTACGCAATCAATGGAGAGTTGACATAATAATGAATTTTTTACATTTGATCACACACACCCTGGGATGTCAATCCAGGTAAAGGTCACACGGAGAGACAGTGCTAGATGACTTTTTCCAGTACTCCGATTTGGGGAATGGAAATGGTGTTTATACTGTTTTTCTTCCTCTGGACTATCGCTGCATGTGAACTCATTTATTTTCTCAACATCAGACCCCTCAAACTAACTTAAATCGTGTCCTTCACCTGCTTTTTCCCTCCTGTTTTAATAAGTGAGGGTTTCTGCACCAGTTAGAGTAATGCGGTGTCTGCTGTTGTAGTGACATCTGAGATTCACAGAGGCTGATGACAATAAGACTTACTCCTCGCTGTGGGCCAAGTCCATGGAGGACAGGGCACCACTCCACGTGTCCTCACTCAGGGGCCCAGGCAAACTCAGCAGCCACGCTCTGGAATATTGCTGGTGCCTGGGGCAGAGGGCAGCTTACTCTGACCACAGTTCACGGTCATAGAAAGTCCCATGGTGACACCCAACTTTTTGTGACCGCTACTATCTTCCTAAAGTTGTATCTCTGGCTCTACTTTGATGTCTTATCGTAATCTCAAATGTATGCCAGGGCACAGTGGCACATGTCTATAATCACAGCACTTCTGGAGGCTGAGATGGGAGGATCACTTGAGGCCAGGCATTTGAGACCAGCCCGAGCAAACTAGCAAGACCTCGTGTCTCCAAAAAGTAAAAACAAGAAGCAAAAAATAAGCTGAGTGTGATGACACATGCCTGTAGTCCTAGCTACTTGGAAGGCTGAGGTGGGAGAATTGCTTGAGCCTGGGAGGTGGAGACTGCAGTGAATCAGGATCGTACCCCTGTACCCCAGCCTGGCCAACAGAGCAAGTCCCTGACTTAAAAAAAGTCTCAAAGGTAATGTTAACAAAATTGAACTCTTAATTTTCTATACTTCTAATTAACTCTCATCTCCGTAAATGATACCCCTCTCTACCCACTTGCTTAAGTAAGAAATCCAGGCATCGCCAATTTTCTTTTTTTATTTCAGTTGCCACATTCAGCCCACCTGCAAGTCTTACTCAAAAATCATTTTGGAATGTGTCTGTCTTTCTCCATATCTACTGCATCCACTTGTCTCAGTGTTCGTTTGCCTTAGAAGTGGATCCTGCTATAAGGATTAAAATGCTAATTATTTATTTGGGTGGTACCTGAAACACTAATAAGAGAGTGGGAAAGTGAGACAGGTGAGGTAAAAAGAAAACCTAGCTGGGCGCAGTGGTTCATGCCTGTAATCCCAATACTTTGGGAGGCCAAGGCAGGCGGATCACGAGGTCAGGTGTTCGAGACCAGCCTGGCTAACATGGTGAAACCCCTCCTTACTAAAAATACAAAACTTAGCAGACTGTGGTGCTGCATGCCTGTAAACCCAGCTACTCGGGAGGCTGAGGCAGGAGAATGGCTTGAACCCAGGAGGCGGAGGTTGTAGTGAGCCAAGATTGCACCATTGCACTCCAGTCTGGGAGACAAAGACTGTCTCAAAAAAAGAAAAGAAAACCTTAAAATAGAGGAATGAGATAAGAGGAATCCCCCTCTATTTCTGTGGTCGTGGTGGGGTCATTACTGAGCCACATCTAACTGTGACTAACTAGATCTGAATCCTGCGGTAACGTCCTGAGAAAGGATATAGAACACATGTCTTAGGGCTAGCCTTCTAGGGGGGTTATATCATCAATGGAGACCCGGTCCTGGTGAATATGAATTCTTTGGACTTCTAGGCTGGGCTACAAGCAGGCAGAGTGGCCTCAACATGACTTTGGAGAGAGTCTTCCTGAAAAAAGACACAGGTATTGGCAATTTGAAGTCAGCTGGCTCGCTGCACTGATATGGATGTGGGACCAACAGCGTTCACCATGGTCCATCCCTTTACCCCTCAGGTCCACTTGTGACCCACGTTAAGTATACCCTGATGGAATCACAGGACTCTTCAGGGTCAATCACAGCTTATCAGTCATCAACAGGAAATTTTGTGGGACAAGCTGTGGCTGGTCAGTTGCTCCTAAGGTTGGGGCTTCCTATCCCATATTTCACTGCTTTGCTGCCACTTCTGCGTTCCTGTCACCATCTCTCAGCACTCAGCACGCTATGAGCTGCTTGCCTGGTAACCTGCACTTTCATGCCTGATAGATCTGAGCATTGGACTCTCATACCTTTGTCAAGCCGTGGTTTTGAAGTTATCCATTAACAGTTATCAACAAAAAAGGAATCATCAAGATTTGCTGCCCAAGACCTGGTGCGGGGGCTCACGCCTTTAATCCCAGTGCTTTAGGAGGCTGAGGTGGGTGGATCACGAGGCCAGGAGTTCAAGACCAGCCTGGCCAACATGGTGAAACCTTGTCTCTACTATAAATACAAAAAATTAGCTGGATGTGGTGGCAGGTGCCTGTAATCCCAGCTACTCCGGATGCTCAGGGAGAAGAATCGATGGAACCTGGGAGGCAGAGGTTGCAGTGAGCCGAGACCATGCCACTGCACTCCAGCCTGGGCAACAGAGCAAGACTTTGTCTCAAAAAAAAAAAAAAAAAGAAAGAAAGAAAGAGAAAGAAAGAAAAAGAAAGAAGAAAGGCAAGAAAGAAAGAAAGAAAAAGAAAGAAGAAAGAAAGAAGAGAGAAAGAAAAAAGAAAGAAAGAAAGAAAGAAAGAAAGAAAGAAAGAAAGAAAGAAAGAAATATTTGCTGCCTAACTAAGTTCCTTAAGTTCCAGACAAACTCCTCCTGGCTTCCCATACACAGCAGCAACTCTGTCGTTCATGATAAGCTTGGCCAATACCCTGCCAGGCTGATAACTCCTTTCTTTGCTTACAGGTATACTGTGGTAAGGAACTGCAAATGACAAGCCAGCAGCTGCAGCTTCAGATTCAGTGGAATCCATACTGTGTCCCCTGGTGGCAGTGTTTCTTCCAGGATATCTAGCCCAGCAGAGCCTCAAGTATTGGGGACAGGCAGCAGAAATTCCCCAGGTGGGCCATTTGGCTTAATAGAGGAGTCTCCTCCTTTTTCACTCCTCGGTTCCCAGACAAGTGTCCCTTACCTGTTGTGGATACAGCACCATACATAGTCTTTGGTTCTAAATAGAGATTGCATTTTGAAAAATACCACTCCTAAACCCACAAAGGACTCTTTCCAATCTGGTGCTCACGTCCTTGAAGTGGTCATTTCTGCATTTTCTCAGGCTGCTGGCAGCTCTGGGTGACATAGTATCTTAGCATAGTGGTATCAGTGGTGTATTTGTAAACTGGTTCGTGTGTAGGGGGAAGGGGGAGGGATGTCTGATTTGTAGAGTTGTGCTAAGTTTTGTTATGTAAATGCTTTCACTTTTGTCAATTTCAATCTCCCAAAGATTTTACAACTGCCTCCCAAAATCCTCGAATATTTAACAGCCAACTCTCCTAAGCCAATACAAGCTGGCTCCAATGCACATACCATGGACTGGACCCCTTGGTTATCTGTCATTGTGGAACCCCTTTCATTATCAATTTGATCCCTTGGTGGGAGCCAGTGGTATGTGAGATTCTCTGAACAACCAGACACGGAGACTCTGCAGACAGAGAAGCCACATTCTTCTTAAGAATATGCAACAGTCCCATGTGAGGGTGAAACATGGCTTCCTCCATGGGCCAATGTGCCCAATAGAGTCCACTTGCCACTATTTGGCTAGTTGGTATTCATGGCAGTTGTGGAAGCTCCGTTAACGGACAGTAGCCTCCAGCTATGGGTGCCTTCAGAAGTTGCCTCTGGTTTCAAGCTGAGGTCACAGATTCCTCCTGCAGTGGAACCAGGCACCATTCCTAGCCATCAGTCCTTTTGCCAGGGCTCCCCTTTGGGCTGGCAGAGACATTCTTAGAGTTGCACCTGTCAGCTAAAGAATGATGAGGTTCATGTATTTGGAAAAGAGAGCTTTACTTCTTATAAACAGTTGCAGCCTGCAGGGTGGGCATTCGGATAGGCTAGGAAGCGTAGCCTCTGGTCATAAACCAAAAACCAACCCTTGGAGGGAGAAGAAAAAGGAACAGACATTTATGCTGAGCAGGATAGCTAAGTATACATATTTAATAAGCTATAGGAGTAGCCATAAATATTTATGAAAGGAGAAATGTGCACATGTGCAATGGAACTTCACATCCCTTCATGGGTTCCATGTACATAATACGGTGTTAGCATGAACCAGGAGTGGAGTTTTCAGCCCTCTGACATTAAAAGGGGAAGCAGAGGACACAAAAGCATATAGTGGGCATTCTCCACAGACTTACCAAAACCATGCCATGGTCAGTGGTCTCTTGTCAGGAAAAAAATGCTGGTCAGTTGTGTTGAAACCACAAAAGAGAGTGGCAGTGTTAGGTGGTTGGTCGATAACAGTGTGGAGTCTGTTGAAAGGGCTCGTTTCTGTTTGGTTCTTAGGGAAAAAGCACAGTGGTGGTTAGCGAGGGAGGGGGCATAATGAGGCATGTCCAACCTCCCTCCTGTCATGGCTAAGAATTCAGTTTGCAAGGTCACTCTGGGGTCGCCTTGACCAAGAGGAGGTCTACTGTTCAGTTAGGTAGGGGGTTAGAATTTTATTTTTATTTCTCATGTCTCAGATGGAATCTCTTCCTACCCAGTCCTCCTCCCTTCTCACTCCCCCTGGGAAGGTTTGCCTCACATCTGGCAGGTTTGCCCCACCTAGCCCACCCCCTCTTCCCTTTATCTTCCACAAGCATTCCTCCCAACAATTCTCTTATTTCTGACTCCACCTGAACATCTTCTTCCTGGAGAACCCACTGGCATGCTGTTCCTGGGAGCTGGTTCCCATGGAGGGCCAGCTTTGGCATCTACTACTCATTCATCAGATCTTCAATAACGGCAGTGGCCGCATTAGCCCTGATGAGCAAGGGCCCACTTGGAACTGTGCGTCACCTGCACCCTTACCACCCCTTGCTCCTGCAGCTTCTCTGCTCATGGACCCATCCTGCAGTCGCTAGAGTGGAGAAGATGGATCATCTGGTCTATTTAGTTGATCACTGCCTCCTCAGTTTTCTGTGCTCTCCAGTGGGTATGAGCATGTGAAGCAACTACCTTCACACCTTAAGGCCACACTCATAGATATATCTGCATATTTTATCCTGGGACATTTTCATTTCCCCTCTTGTAACCCCCCAATCCCACCCAAAATTCCTCAACAACCAGCAAAGCCATTCATAACAGCCAAAGGTCCTGAAGATTCTTATCTTAGGTCATTTTTTACTCTTATACAAGCTAATAGCCAGGTGTACTGCTTAAGCCTAGCCACTGAGAAGTCGTCTTTACCTCTGAAATGCAACTAAAGAGTAGCAACCATCCATTGTGGGCTTGCACCAACATATTGTCCTAACTTATCAGTGAACCAAAGATGTTTTTCCTCCTTTCTCAGCTGGTGGTAGTGAACATTCATAAAGCCACAGATATGAAATGAGGGAGACCCATCTGTGCAGGAAAGATAGCGGATAGTGAGGATCTGGGCCAAGTGATAGACTAATTTATTTGTGTCCTCTGGATCTACTCAGTCTAATCCCAAATGTTTTATTGCCATTGTATGATAAAATGATGTTATGCCTGCCTAACTTTATGAATAAGTGGGCTGATAACACCCAGCTCAAGAGGCAAAACTCAAATCATATTGGAAAGACATTTGATGGCCTCTGATCAGGTGTGCAGCCTGTTAGGTCCCCATAGTATGTCAGAAGCTGCCCTTTAAATGGTGGATAATTTTCTGTTGCAGATGTGTCTGTTGAATTTGTATCTCTCCTAAATGTATATGTTGAAACCCTATGTGACTATGTGTTTGGAGATCATTAAGGTTAAATTAGGTCATAAGGGTGGGCCCTAACCAATAGGACTGGTGTCCTTATAGGAAGAGGAAGAGGACCAGAGAGATCTCTCTGTTTCCTCACAGCACAGGGGAGAGCCCACTTGAGGACACAGCAAGAAGGTGGCTGTTTGCAAGCCAGGAAGAGAGGCCTCACCAGAAAGCAGTTCTGACAGCACCTTGCTCTTGAATTTCTAACTTTTAGCACTGTGAGAAAGTGTTTGTTGTTTACTGCTTAGCTGTTTTGTTGCTTGACACCCAGTCTGTGGTATTTTGTTATAGCAGCCCCAGCAGACTAACACAAGAGGGCATGGACTTGCTGCAAACCCCAGGGTTATTCTCTGAGACTCTTCTGTTAGGACTTGCCTAAGATGCAACTCCATCTCATCTGCTACAGATACCCCCAGCCTCTGTCACGTGACTGTTTGGGAGTGGGGATTGTATTGCAGCCTGAATCTTCTCTAGAGGCATCTCTTGCTCTGGGTTTCATTCGAAAGCAGCGTCCTTCTGAGTGATTTAATGAGTGAAGCGATGTAGGTTCCCAAGTGTTGTGTGTGCTGCTTCCAAAGGTAACAGGCTTATTAAGAGTTGTACCTTTAACTTGTAGTAAGAGTTGCAAGGGAAAAGCACTTTCCAGCATTCCACTAGTCACCTTGAATCTACAAACGGTTTATCTCCCACCCTCTGGTGTAGCCACAGTACCTGTCACTTCATACTCCCCAGATTCAGGTACCATGACGTCATCGACATTGTGGACTAGCAGGATATTTCATGGAGTGCCAACAGGACCAGTCTAACTGGATTATATTGCGACAGAGAGCAGGAGCATTAACCCAGAGGTTTGCCAATACTGTGGACGTGTTCTTCTGTGCATTCAAATGAACGCTAATGTCTTTCCATCTCTCTTGGTGATAGGAATTGAAAAGGATGTTTTCATCAGACAAATAGCTGTTATTTATGTGAGAGGTTGGGTTGATCTATTCTAGTACAAATACAATATCTCCTGCAGCTGCTACAATGGGGGCTACTCCTTGGATAAGCTTTGGGTGGTTGTATTAATTTCCTATGACTGCTGAAACTACTTAACACACATTTAGTGACCTGAAACAACACACATTTATTCTCTTATGGTTTGGGAGGGTCGTAAATCCAAAATTAGTTTCATTGGACCAAAATGATGGTGACAGCGGGCTGTGCTGCCTCTGGCGAGGCTAAAGGAGGCTGGATTTTCTGGTCTTTTCCACCATTTACAGCTTCACTTCTTGGCTAGGGGCCCCTTCTTCCATCTTCAAAGGCAGCAGCATAGTGTTGACTTCAGTTGTATCATTTGCTTCTTCTTCTATATTCCTTTTTTGTTTATTTGTTAAATTTTAGGTTTAAGGAGGTCCATGTGCTTGTTAGCTACCTGGATATGACATGCATAATGGAGGGAAATGGGCTTATAGTACACCCATCACCCATGTATTGAACACGGTGCCCAGTAGGTAATTTTTCAACCCTCACTCCCCCTCCCAGCCTCCCCACTTTAGGAGTCTCCAGTGTCTATTCTCTGCATTTTTATGTCTGTGTGCCCATTGTTTACCTCTCACTTTTAAGTGATAACATTTAAAATTTTATTTTATTTTGAGACAGAGTCTCTCCCTGTTGCCCACGCTGGATTGCAATGGCACGATCTCAGCTCGCCGCAATTTTATTTTTTATTTATTTATTGTATTTGTATTTTTAAGTACAATTTCCATTTTATTTTTCTCCAGAGAATAGTCCGTCTTCCGTCTTTTAAGGTCTCAGCTCCTTACATGGGTTTTGGTGGGGATTGTGGGGAGGAACCCACAGGTCTAAATTGGAGTGGGGGTGTTCGGTCTTTGAGGGCTTCATGAGATCCATTCCTGACTACTTTGCTGTGAATTGCACAACTCACACATTAATGCAGCTTCACATACAACTTGGGAAGTACATAGGCATCAAAGACACTCACTTCAGAAATGTCCTTGACTGCCGCAGTCTCCACTATGTTTTGAACAATGAATTTCATAATGGCCTTGTCCTCGGGCACACATTGAGCACAGTTCATGCAGCAAATAGGTTGCTTGTGGCCACGGCCCTTTTTGGCATGACTGTTATTCCTTCCTTTCTTTGTCATCTTGGAGGCATGGACCGGAGAGCAATTTTATTTTATTTTATTTTATTTTTGAGACAGAGTCTCTCTCTGTCACCCAGACTGGAATGCAATGGCTCGATCTTGGCTCACCGCAACCTCTGTCTCCCGGGTTCAAGCGATTCTCCCACCTCAGCCTCCCGAGTAGCTGGGACTACAGGCGCCTGCCACCATGCCTGGCTAATTTTTTGTATTTTTAGTTGAGACAAGCTTTCACCATGTTGTCCAGGCTGGTCTCAAACTCCTGGTCTCAAGTGATCTGCCCTCTTCAGCCTCCGAAAGTGTTGGAATTACAGGCGTGAGCCAGTGTGCCTGGACTCATTTAATATTTTATTTTCTGTTCTGAGTTAGTTCACTTAGGATGATGGCCTCCAACTCTATTCACGTTGCTACAAAACACGTGATTTTATTCGTTTTTATGGCTATATAGTATTCCATGGTGTATATGTAGCACATTTTCTTTATCCAATCCACTGTTGGTGGACACTTATGTTGGATCCAAGACGTTGCTATTGTGAATAGTGCTGCAGTAAACATCTGAGTGGAGATGTCTTTTTTATAGAATGTTTTCTTTTCTTTTGGGTAGATACCCAGCAGTAGGATTGCTGAGTGGAATGGTAACTCTATTTTTAGTTCTTTGAGAACTCTCCATACTGTTTTCCTTAGAGGTCAAATTAATTTACATTCCCACCATGTATAAGTGTTCCCTTTTCTCCACCTCCACCCTTTTGTCTTTTGACTTTTTAGTAATAAGCATTTTGAATGATGTAAGATGGCATCTCAGTGTGGTTTTAATTTGCGTTTCCCTGATGATTAGTGATGTTGGGCTTTTTTTCATGTGTTTGTTGGCTGTGTGTGTGTCTTCTTTTGAGAAGTGTCTGTTCACATCATTTTCCCAATTTACAATGCTTTTTGTGTATTCTAATCTCCTTCTGCCTCCTTCTTGGTAGGACATGGTTGATTATATTCAGGCCTTACCTGGGTAATTTGTGATAGATTCCCCATCTCAAGATCTTCAACTTAATCATATTTGCAAATTCCCTTTGCCATACAAAAGGCAACACACACAGAGATTAGGACCTAGATACTTACAGGAGCCTTTCAGCCTACCACAGGAGTCTTCTCTGATATACCAGGACCTGTGGTATGATTTTAAAAGATACCATTGCATCTTTTAATCTTTGAGGGAAGCTCTGCTCCCTGACATTTTACCTGGAATGTGCTATTGCTTCATATTTACTGTCTTGACCAAAGGGACAGTGTCAGGAGTTTGACCTTCCCTACTATTCCCTTAATTTGATCTTGACCCTGAGACCATATTTTGCTCGTAGCACTCTTCCAAGTTCATCCAGGTTTTAATGTACCTGTACTCAGAGCATACTTTCTAGTTGAAAAAAATGGAAGGTGAGCAACAGTTTTATTTTCCGCTGCAGAGAATCCTGGTTCTTTTATATTTCTTCTAAATTGTGCTTTCAAATTCAGCAATCCCTCCTTCAGTTTATCCCTCTCTTTCTAAATCTTACCAAATCCATACTAGAAATGAAAAGCCAGTTGATATATTCTGCATACTGCCTGGCTATGTCCTGAGCCCTCTCTACAAATTCATGAGGTACATTTCTATCTATGAACTGACCACAGGCATGGCTGTTCAGTACTCTTTAATTACACTGTAAATCTCATCCTACCCCTAGCTTCCTATAGGAACTTTCAGCCTCCACCAGCCATTTTCCAGAAGCTGCTTTTTCAGCCTTTGTCTGCTTGTTGGTCCCAAGTTTCATGCCACACGTTTTAGGGTTTTGTTAAAGCAGGATGCCATTTCTGACACAAAATTGAATTACTCCAGCTAGCTCTGATTGTATAACAAACCAGGCCAAAATTTAGAAGCTGAAAATAGCATTTTTTTCCCCCTCACCATTCTGTGAGTTGTTTTGGCTTTTCATCTCTGCTGATTTTTTTTTTTTTTTTTTTTTTTTTTTTTGAGACAGAATCTTGCTCTGTCACCCAGGCTGGAGTGCAGGGGTGCAATCTCAGTTCACTGCAACCACCGCCTCCTGGGTTTAAGCAGTTCTCAGCCTCAGCCTCCTGAGTAGCTGGGGTTACAGGTCCATGCCACCATGCCCAGCTAATTCTTGTATTTTTAATAGAGACAGGGTTTCCCCATCTTGGTCAGGCTGGTCTTGAACTCCTGAACTCGTGATCCACCCATCTGGGCCTCCCAATGCACTGGGATTACAGGTGTGAGCCACTGCATCCAGCATCTCTGGTGATTTTATCTGGGGTCTCTCATGCCACTGAATTTGACCAGAGGATTAGGGCAGTGAACAGACTAAGTTGCCTCTTGTCTCTATGCTGCTTTAACAATATACCTTATACTGGGTAATTTATAACAACAGAAAGTTATTTCTCACAGCTCTGGAGGCTGGGAAGTCCAAGATCAATGTTAGAAACAAATTTTTGGTGCTGCAAAAGAAATAGCACTGGAACATAAATTTTTTCAGGAAGACAAATTTACTCTATAGAAGGATACATCTCGCAGATGGAGCGATGGCAAGAGCACCATGAACAAAAGAAAGCAGGAGTTTTTAATTCCTAACGCAGTTGGCCTTAGCTGTTGTGTCATTCTCTATTGGTTGGGGTCAGACCACACAGTCTAAGCTAAACACGATTAGCTAATTTGAAAAGTGCAGCGAAGAACAGTTTCAGCGAGAAAAGCTGTTACAGCAGGGAGGGGTGATTTCTTGGCCTGAGCACAGCCGGGCAGGAGGGGCTGATAGATTGGCGGCCGAGATACGTTTAGACAAAGAACAGGGAAATAAGACTTCAGGACAGACAGTACAAGGAAGTAAAGACCTCTTGGAGAAGAACACATTGTTTGTAACAAAGTGAAACTCTTTAAAGAGGAACCGTCTAAACTACTTGTTTTTAACCATCAAGGAGCAAGCAGATGTGGTGTCTGTGGAAGGCTGGCTCTCTGCTTTCAAGGTGGCATTTCTTGCTGCATCCTCAGATGGTAGAAGAGATGGAAGGGATGAACTGGCTCCCTCAAGCCCTTTTACAGGATGCTGATCTCAACCCTAAGAGGGGAGCCCTCATCACCTAATCACCACCTAACGGACCTATCTCTTAGTACTGTTGCATTGAGGATTACATTTCAATATGAATTTTGGAGGTACACAAATATTCAAACTATGGAGCTTCTAATCATCCCTATGTCCTCACATTCACACCTTTGAGTCATCCCCTTTCCTGGAATGTGGGCTGGCCTGGTCACTCATAACTTGCTTCTAAAGGCAAGAACATGAAACATGATGGGGTGTCACTTTCATAATTAGGTTACAGAAGACTGTCATTTCCATCTTGCTAGCTGACTTTATTGCTTCTCTGCCTTCCTGGCTTTGATGAAAAAACATGTGATGTTGGGTAGGCCCTTGTGGCAAGGAATTGAATACAGAGGAAGGAATGGTGTCCTCATCTTTATTCCCACCACCATCACCACCACCATCCTCTTATCACCAGCACCTTTCATTATCTTGACTCTCGATGAGTCATTCTCCACCACTGACTGAGCAGTGGGTTTCTTCACGCATCCAGCAGGCCTGTCTACAGCAGACCTCCAAGGCTCCAGCCTTCCCCTTCTTGGGCAGTAGAAGGAGTTGGCTGGTGCTCAGCTTACAGTACAGCTTAGCAGGAAAGATCAGACCAACTCTAAGGGCATCAACTTCCTGGACTCTGCTGTGACCCTCTCCTGCGAATGCTTGCATCTGTCTGTGATGTCCATGTGGCCTAGCTCCCTAGCAGCATGTCTTAACTAGAGACCAGCCCTGCCAGAGAGGGGACACTGGGGTCCCCAGCTCTGAGCTGCTCCAACCTGCAGAAGTGCCATAGCCCAGCTCTGGTTATCCTGAACAAAGGCATTTCTGCCCCCAGCCCTAAAGACTTGGTGGTAGTGGTGGGGGAATGTTTGATCAGGCTCTGGGGACAGACAGCAGAATCCTAGGGTTGTGGAAGTTGGCCTATTTTCACTCCAGTGTTGCTCAAGGAGCCTCTAGAAATAGTTTCTTCCATCTGCTGCCCACAGGCAGGTGTGAGTGGCACTCCCTCCCCACAGCTGATGAGCTGATAGGGCCTCTCCAATTGTAAAGACACTCTGGGAAGAAGCTCTTTCCAATAAATATAAATAAAAATACTTATTATTTTTACAAATAAAAATAAATAAAAGGTTGCCCTTCACAGCTTTCCTCTTAGTTCATTACAAATAAATAATAGTTTCTTCAAAGGTTAATTTACTTTAAAGTTTTTGCTAATAATCTTATAGTAGCAGTTAGTTATAGTAAAGAAATAAGTACATCCCGGATTCTTAGTTCTTCCACTTTAGCCTAGATATTGGCCTTGACGTACCTAGGCAAGCCCAGGCAAGTCTCAGGTCATAGCTTATTCCCCTTATTTGGAAATGCTATCACTTCTCTAAGCATTCCTCAAGTTACTTTGTCTTTTTCTTTGTTCTCCTCTGACTTTATCTCATTAGAAAATTTCCAAGTTTTTAGCCAACCAGGTCAAGCATAGAATGTGAGGTCCCGTTCCGGCCAATAGAAACTGGACACAGCAGTGGGGCGATTGTGTCAGGTTGTGTAAAAGCTCCTGTCTCCTTATTCAGGGGTGCTCTCGTGGCAAGACTGCCGGCGAGTTGCACCCTTCCTGCAGGACGTAAACTAGCCTTGCTGAGTGATCCACTGCCTCGGTGTGGATTTTTCCCCACATTATAAATCCATTTCCAACACGCTGCTTTCTGCTTCCTTGAGAGTAAGTCTCCCTCCACACATTCCACCCCGTCTCCCACTTTTCACGTTTCCCTCTGGATCTCTTCCTCTGCATCGCATCACACCAACCGAGCCAGAAGCCAGAAACTAGTGTGGGGCGGGATGGAAAGAACCGTCCATGGCCGGAGCAGGCATGATTCGTCCACGAAAAAGCCCCATTTGTGGATCGCCAGGGAAACCAAGGTCAGAGCCCTGTTTGGTTCAGGGCTAATTCAAATGCAGATTTTCATTATTTTTTAAAAGAAGTCTTCTATTGAATTAATAAGACATTATTAAACCTACTGATAGAATTAAATTAACACAAGCATCATTGTTCACAAACCTAGTTTTCAAATTCATGAGTTATTGATCTTCACTTGCAAAGAGGGCAAGATTTTCTCGGCCTGGTCTATTTGTAAATGAACAGCTCTTCACCCACAAGCCTGGCCTTGCTGGAGTGAAGGAAAAGGAATTTGCTAAGAGACACTCTTCCAATAGGATCTCTCCAGACCACCCTGTTTCAAGTTCTATTTTGAGCACTCCCCTGCACCTGCACTAAGGGTCTGGTTCACTCCTACAGCCCCAATGCCCAGATTAGTGCCTGGCACATAGTAGGCACTCAATAAATATTCTTTTTTCCTGAGACGGAGTCTCGCTCTGTCACCTAGGCTGGAGTGCAGTGGTGCGATCTTGGCTTACCGCAACCTCCACCTCCCAGGTTCAAGCAATTCTCCTACCTCAGTCTCCCGAGTCACTGGGACTATAGGCATGCACCACTATGCCTGGCTAATTTTTGTATTTTTAGTAGAGACAGGGTTTCGCCATGTAAGCCAGGCTGGTCTTGAACTCCTGACCTCAGGTGATTTCCTCACTTTGGCCTCCCGAAGTGTTGGGATTACAGGCATGAGCCACCATACCCAGCCTCAGCAATATTCTTAAATGAAGTAATGAACAACCTTTGGAAAAATATTACATCTCCTAATTATGCAAATGAGGACACAAGAAAGGAAGCAATGCTAAATGACACACAGCTAGAGTCAAGACTGGGACCCGCTGTCCTGGCACCCAGTCCAGTGCTCTTTGTGGTACGCTGCAGGATTCTCCAGCTTTGTAGAGCCAGAAGTCAGCCTGCACTTCCCTGCACACCCTGGTGAGTCCCTCCCAACAACAGGAACCTCTCAGGAGATCTAAGGAGTGAGAAGACGCCCTGTGTGCTCTCAAGACAGAGACCTGCCTACCTGCGGGGTGGGCGATGCACGTTCGAGGCTTCCCCTGAGCGTATTTCTCCAAAGCAACACCCTTCCGACAAGGCTTTCAAAGGCAATGCATTGACCCCGTAATTGCTATGCCCATAATGAAAAATCCACAGAGAAGGCAGAGTGACACAAAGACCACGAGGCCTTGAGAAGATTGCCAAAGGGTGGCTGACCCGGGTAGTGAGGTCCTGGGGCTGTCCCCAGGCCTGTGTCCCCTGACGTTAGAGCCCGGTGATGCTGTGGCTGAAAGTGGCCACCACTGGCTGCTTCTCAACTCCTTTCTCCTCCCAAACGCACAAGGCATCTGCTCCTCACATGCTGTCCCTGCTCTGTCCTATCCCAGTCCAGCAGGCACAAGCAGTTCTGTGACCTTCCTGGACAGCTTAGCTTCCTGGGTGGAAATGAACCGGTGGAAATGAACCTATTTCTGGGCCCCAGATCGTTTCCTCCTTCAGGGCCCTAAAAATTCATCCTGTTGGCAGGGCACTGTGGCTCATGCCTGTAATCTCAGCAGTTTGGGAGGCTGAGGTGGGAGGATCACCTGAGGCCAGGAGTTCGAGATCAGCCTGGCCAACTGGCGAAACCCTGTCTCTACTAAAAATACAAAAATTAGGTAGGGGTGATGTGGGTGCCTGTAATCCCAGCTACTTGGGCGGCTGAAGCTGGAACATCAGTTGAACTCAGGAGGCGGAGGTTGCAGTGAGCCGAGATTGGGTCATTATACTCCTGCCTGGGTGAGAAGACAGAAACTCCATCTCAAAAAAAAAAAATTCATCCTGTTGAGCAGAGGCTGATCTCCTTGCTCCAGTACCACAGCGTGTAGCTGTCCCACCACGGCTTCATGGTTTTTATGGATTTATGTTTCTTCACTAGCTTGGAAAACACTCAGGGGCAGATTTCTAAAAATTTGAATTGAATCTCAACCTAAATACCCCTGTGTGCCCAGCCCTGTGGTGGGCACGGAGAGCAGCTGCAGGCCTTGCCCAGGAACTGAGGACGCCCCAGGCAGGATGTGGGAGCTGAGCCGTATCCACTGAGAAGCAGAAAGGAAGGAGGTAGTGTGGCATAAGTTGGGCAATCATGGAAGCCTCCCTGAGAGCAGCGGCTGCAGCAAAGCGCTGAGTATGTCCTGTGGTAGGACTCAAACTGCTGGCTTTGAATGAAAGCCGAGGCTCTGCTGAAGGGCAGCAGCCCCACCCCCATGTAGAGGAGTGAGAGTCAGCTCTAGATAAGGGCCCGTTAGGTCCCTGGCCTGGCATCACCAAGCCCAGCGCCGTGACTGGTTTTCAACACCGGCACTGGGGACTCTGGTGGAGCTCCACCTGACCCCTAGAGAAAGGCAGAGTGGTGGGTAGTGAGGCCAGGCCTGAACAGAGGCTGGGCACTGAACTGCAAGGCCTGGGGAGGCCCCTATCTGCTGCGGAGGAGCCTGCAGCGTCGCTGCCGGACTCAGTGAGCTGAGGAAACGCGCGTTGAGTACACGGTTGAAAGTGTGGGAATAAAAGTATGTCTGTTGAGATGTCCCTGTGATTCAGCTGTCAATCTACACATTTCAGTTAGAGACATTTAAAATTGTACCTGTTCCAGACACGCTGCATCCCTCGCAGGGCTTATTTTTTAATTAATTCATTTATTATTTTTTTGAGACAGTCACACTCTATCACCTAGGCTGGAGTGCAATGGCGTGATCCTGGCTCACTGCAACCTCTCCTCCTGGGTTCGAGTGATTCTCCTGTCTCAGCCTCCCAAGTAGTTGGAACTATAAGCATGCACTACCACACCTGGCTAATTTTTGTATTTTTTGTAGAAATGGGGCTTCACCATGTAGGCTAGGCTGGTCTCGAACTCCTGACCTCAAGTGATTTGCATGCCTTGGCCTCCCAAAATGCTGGGCTTACAGGCGTGAGCCATCGTGCCCGGCTCAGGGTTGATTTTATCTAAAAGCAAAGACAGTCAAAGCTGGGGTGTGCTGACGCCTCCCTAGTGCCTTCTATTGCCTGCCATGTTGGGTGGATGCTTGGAGGCCGATGTCCGTGGTGGGACTGCCGTGCCACTGTGACGGATGCAAACCCGTCCCATACCGAGGCCTTCTGGGAAACCCATTTGCCACAGTGGGGCTGCACCCACCAAGGAGGAAGAAACCAAGTAAGACATCTCTGCTCAGGGGAATTGAAGAGTCTTATTTGGACATCCACACAAATACTACATAGGATGTTTGAGTTGAAATATTTTACAGTTCACCAACTATTTTCCTAAAAGTTGTGGTTTATTCGTGACAAGCAACTGAGGGGCAAGCAGAGAAGAGATGATTGACCCCATTTTACAGATGAGGACACACAGCGCTAGACAGGCTGGGTCCAGTAAAAGTGGAACCAAACCCAAGGTGTCTTTTTTTGGACAGCGTCTTGCTCTGTCACCCAGGCTGGAGCACAGTAGTGGATCAGGGCTCACTGCAGCCTCAACCTCCTGACCTCCTGGGTTCAAGCAAACCTCCCATTTCACCCTTCTGAGTAGCTGGGGCTACAGGCATACACCACCTTTATTTGTTTATTTTGTAGAGACAAGGTTTTACTATGTTGCCCAGGCTGGTCTTGAACTCCTGGGTTCAAGGAATCTGTCCACCTCGGTCTCCCAAAGTGCTGGGATTACAGACGTGCAATACGGTGCCTAGTCCCAGGGTATCGGCTGCTGGCACTGCCTGGGGTTGGGCTGGCCCTGCAGGGGACACAGACGGGTTTAGGATGTATCTACATCTTCAAGCAGCTGTCTCAGGGAAGATCTCACTAGACAGATATTGATAAAGACAGGATTCCATCTGTAAACTCGTTTGAGAAGTGGTGGCTTTGGCACAGTGTTTCAGCCATTCCCAGCTGGAGTGGCGTGCACTGTCCCCTGAAAGGCTGGCTCCTTGGGTGGAAACTCACTAGGATCATCGCTCCCTGTGTCTTATTCGCAAGATGCCATTGGCCCTCAGCAATTAGGATGGGCAGATTTAGCAAATAAAAATAAAAAATTCCAGCTGGGGGCGGTGGCTCACGCCTGTAATCCCAGCACTTTGGGAGGCTGAGGTGAGTGAATCACGAGGTCAAGAGATCAAGACCAGCCTGGCCAACATGGTGAAACCCAGTCTCCAGTAAAAATACAAAAAATTAGCTGGGCGTGGTAACGGCACCTGTAATCCCAGCTACTCAGGAGGCAGAGGTAGGAGAATTGCTTGAACCCAGGAGGTGGAGGTTTTGGTGAGCTGAGACTGTGCCACAGCAATCCAGCGTAGTGATAGAGTGAGACTCCGTCTCAGAAAAAAAAAAAAATGCCCCGTTGCATTTGAATTTCTGATAAATAATGAACATTTTTTTTAGTATGTCTCAAATATTGCATGGGACATACTTAAAAAGATTCATCACCAACCTGAAATTCAAATTTAACTCAACATCCTATTCTTTACCTGGCAGCCCCAACAGCAGGTGAAGGCACTTGGAGAAACTTGTTTTCCCACCTACCCAGGGCCCCCACCTAGTGGTCCAAATTCCAGGTCTTCCCCAGTAGGACCAGGCAGCAAACCCTTTCTCCCTCAGCCAATGCGGCTGTGTTGGTGAGTATAAAACCTCCAGGTTATTCACACTTCATCAAAGACTGTCTAGAGCCAAGATGGCTGAGCTCAGAGGAGTGAGACGGAGGCTGAGTTTCCAGGCCAAACTGTCTTGGGTCATGTGGGCTTCAGGGAGCCCAAATCTGCCTCCCAGAGGTGTAGAAATAAGCCTGAGGCTTTTGAGTCCTGGATTAACCAGGCCGAAAAGTTTGGGAGGGGTGGGGGTCACACAGTGCTTAGATTTTATCCTTTTCACTCCTGAAACCACTGGAGAGGCTGTTTTTAAATTCAGAACATCTAGAATGCCAGGGACATCCCTGGAAGTAGGTTGGGAATCATGGCCCAGGATCCCTCCCCAGACACCGGCACATGTGCACACGGTCCTGCGCAGGCACCCACTCTCCCTCCAGCACTCGGCCAGCAACTGGATGAGGTTGGCTTCTTCTCACAGGAGGCCTTCTTTCCATTTGCAGATTTAATTTAGATTAACGTGAAAAAAGCCGTGGACTGCTTTCCTGCTGGCTGAGTGAACACTGCTTAATTTCAAGGAGAGATAAGTGTGTGTGTATGTAGGGGACATCTTCCTATATCCTCTAAGAGAAGGAGGAAGAGGGTGAGCTCATGGGATGGATTCTGGAGCCCTGGAGACACTGACCCACATCCTGCTGTGCTGGCCAGAATGATGGTTCCTGAGGATGTTGGCAGGCATGTCCCTGGAGGCTGGGTAGGTGTGGAGAGAGGAGAAAAATGTTCTCTGTAAGGGCCAATGACTCCGGGAAGGCCTCCCAGGTTCAAACGATTCTCCTGCCTCAGCCTCCTGAGTTGCTGGGACTACAGGTGCCTGCTACCACACCCAGCTAATTTTTGTATTTTTAGTAGAGATGGGGTTTCACCATGTTGGCCAGGCTGGTCTCGATCTCTTGTGTCAAAGCAGATGGAGGTAGTAGAGCTGGGCTCTAAGCTACGGCCTGTTCCATACCACAGACTCTTCTGCAGCTTTTGCCTCCACAACCGGGCAGGTGGGACGTGGGTCAAAGAGTGTCAGAGAGGACAGAGAAGGCTGTGAGATCAGGGCAGGAGATATTCGCCCCCCGCCCCTACCACCCTAGAAGACACAGCATGAGGTGCCCCTGGACCTCTGCAGGCCTCAGGGTCTAGGCAATGAGGGGCAAGGATCCCAGCCTCAACGTCTCCCTAGGCTCCTTAGCACGGATGGCAGGGCCCACAGTCCTTTGTAGTATTATGAAGTGATTCCTGCCCTTCCCTCCCCAAAAAGGGCGAGAATTAAAGTGAAGTAAGGCTTATATCTGTACCAGCCATCCCTCCTCAAAACCTCCAGACCGTTTCCCTTTTGATCAGTGTCATTTTGAAATGCTGCTGGGTTTTCACTTCCATCTGGCAACCATCCCCCTGTCCAGATTCAATTTAGATTAAAGAGAAGAAAGGCAGGCATGTTTGCCCTCCGCTCAATCAGCGGGCGGAGTTCAGCTCTCGTCCTCCTCCGGCCCCGCTCCAGGCTGGAAGGGGCTGGCAGTGGCCGTCATCTCCCAGAACGCATGTGGTGGGGCTCTTGTAGGCATTGCACCCCGAGGCGAATCGTTCCTCCGCAGCGTCCTTGCTGTATTCCCACCATCCTCATCTGTTATTCACAGCCTGCCTGACTCCTGCTCCAAGCTAGAGGCGATTCCAGGTCCTTCCCTTCCCCCCTCGCCCTCTCCACCACCACTTCCCAAGCTCGGCAGCACACAGTTCCCCCCTCCGCCCCAGTCCCCAGTCCTCTGCTCTCAGC
The DNA here is from genome assembly GCA_963574635.1 of Cheracebus regulus. Taxonomy (NCBI): domain Eukaryota; kingdom Metazoa; phylum Chordata; class Mammalia; order Primates; family Pitheciidae; genus Cheracebus; species Cheracebus regulus. The sequence goes on from CAUYQU010069840.1 coordinate 91,508, forward strand.
GTTCCCTATAAAAACCTGTGCAGGAAAGTCTTGCTTGGGGAGGAAGTCAGGGCTTCCTCACCCTCTGTCCATATCCTACCGCTTCTCCCACCACCTAGAACTACTGATCTTTTTGATCACATCTTCCTCCTCAGTTCTTGCCCCCCGCCCATATCATCACCTGGGCCCTGCCGGGGACAGCTGGCTTGCAGAACTGAACTGGACACCTAGTGTGTGTACCCCAGGAGGCCCTCAGTGGCGGCGACGAAGAGTGAGGCCCCAGGCGTGGCCGGCTGTGTCTCCCAGCCCCACCCTTACCAGCTGTGCGACCTCACACGAGCCGCTGGACTCTCCCACTTTCCTTTCTCACCCATCAGATAAGAATCCCGAAGAGGCAGCGCTCTCCTGCCCCAGCTGCTCCCCACTGAGTGCTAAGGTTCCAGCCACCTGACCCGAGTCACCTCTGGACATCCCCCCATTTTCCCACTGCAGGACTGGCGCAAAGCTCTCCCACACAGCGTTCCTGCACTGCACACACCCCACTTGAGTGTGTGCCACGGAGTCAGGCTGTGCACACCCGCAGCCCAGCACAGGGAAGGAGTGCAGCATGGCCTTCCTCTGATCCTAAGGCCTCCCCCTCTGAACAGGATATACAGGAGTTCAACTCCACCTGCACAGACCCACATGACAGATGTTTATGTCCAAAGTGGTTACCTCCATAGAACATTCTCGCTCTATTCCAGTCTGCAGGTGGGAGCTTGGAGGCAGCCCCCAGCATGGCTGGGAAGGGTGGGAGGGTCTCCACCCCAGACTCTGATGCACCACATCGCATGCAGTCAAGACTTCCACCGTTCTAAGACTTGAGGATCTCCGTGGATTAATGACCCTGGCTTGTCCGAAGGGCCTGAAATTATGAATAATCTATTCCTGATGGAACGAGGCTTTGCCTTCCACTCCCAGCCCTGTCTGTGGCTGTGGGAGGCTGGGGAGGGACCCATTAATCACGCCTCTCAGGTTCCTGCCTGCTCCACATTCGCAGAGATGAATGTATTGCTCAGAAACACGGGAGGGAGTGTTACAACATCGATACTAAGGAGGTATTATTTTCATTGTCAGGCTGCTTGATGGTTTCATAATTTTCATAAAATAACTGGGTTTTAGGCTCCAAAGAGCAATTAATAAAGGAGTCCACAGGCACACGATGTTGTGGAAGTGCTCTCAGAAGAGCCGCTGAGCTCCCGATGGGTGTGAGGGCTCGGCCTTCCCTCACCTGGCTTTCCCCAGATGGAGACAGAGAGAGGACGGGGAGGTGCGCTCATCACTCAGCAGCAAGCCCTGTCCTCCCACCCGCAGAAGCAGATCCCCACTCCAGGTGCACCGTGAAATCATCATACCCTCTAAATAGAAGGAAAAACAAACTAGAAGCTTTTAGGCACGTGCCTGGGCCAGGACCCTCTCAGATGACGATGGCAGAAATCCAACTCTGGTTTAAATAAAAAAGGACAGTCAGGTAGGGGCGGGGGAAAGCGGATTGGCTCCAAGAATTCCAAAGACCAGGAGGGCAGATATCCCTTTAGGCCAGGCTGCGTCCAGGGACTCAAACGAAATCCTTGGGACGCCCTCTCCAGGCTCAGTGCTCCCATCTCACCCATGTTCCCATGGCTCCCAGCTGCAGCCCAGGGTTCTGTGCCTTGGGAGAGAAGGCTTCCCTGCGCAGGGGCACCCCGAGCCCCCACTCTGCTTTGTCTCCTTTCTAACCTGACGCCCACTTTGTTCGATGTTCGCCTCCCTTGGGCTAGAGCAGGAGATTTTGTTGGATTCGTTGATTTATACCCAGAGTCTTGAACAGAGCCTGGCAGAAAAGGCTCTGAAATATTTGTAGAGTACATCAATGCGCCCCCTGAAGGAAGTCTGTTTTATGTCTTCATCTTCTAGACGGGGAGGTGGCGATCTAGTGAATTCTCTGAGCTCCCTCAGCTCACAAGGGGCAGAGCTATGTATGGCTGGACCCCAGATCACATGACATGACTTCAGACCCTCTGGTTATGAACAGTGCATGTAGACGTGTGGCACACCCGACCTCCAGGAGGCCCTAAATGGGTGAGGGATTGGGAGCGGGGAGGGGCGGGAGATCCTTCCACCGATGGGCAGTTCTGGAGAGTGGGAGTGGCAGGGGGCTCTTCTGCTCCCTTTCATAGCTGCACTGGAAGGCAAGGGTTGGGGGAAGTGAGAGAAGGAACTTATTGAAGGAGTATCTACAATTATTAGCAAAATCTATTGGCCGGCCAAGGTGGCTCACACCTGTAATCCCAACACTTGAGAGGCGGGAGGATTGCTTGAGTCAAGGCGTTTGAGACCAGCCTGAGCAACACAGCGAGACCCCATCTTTACCAAAAAAAAAAATGTAGGATTAGGTGGTCATGGTGGCACATGCCCGAAGCCCCTGCTACTCTGGAGGCTGAGGTCAGAGGATCCTTGAACCTAGGAGGCAGAAGCTGCCATGAGCTATGATTGCACCACCACACATTAGCCTGAGCAACAGAGTGAGACCCTGTCTCAGAAAAATCATAATTCATTCATTAAAAAATCTAATTATTGAATCATTTCATTTTTGGCAAGTCCCGTCTGACCACTGACTTCAGGCCATTAATTCATTTGCCATTTACCTCACTAAGAGAGAGCAGCAGGGGACCTTGTCCCCAGCCCCTCTGCAGCCCACAGGGGGATGCCGAGGGTTAGTGCCGGGCGTTAGTGCCGGGCAGAAAGACAGCCCAGAGGTGGCTAAACCCCAAAGCCATGTCACTCTCCGCAGCACACTGATTCGTGGGCTCGGGAGCCGGATGACTGAGCCCCAGCCCCACCGCTCACTGACTCCGTGTCCTCAGGCAGGGCATGTGACCTTTCTGAGCCTCAGGCTCCTGTCTGCAGAGTTGCTGTGGAATCCATGGGATAATGTGGATGTTGTCAGCACAATGCTGGGCACAGTGGCCCATTGCAGGTGGTCACCGCGGGTGCTGCTGTTGCGAGAGGACCTACCGTAGGTTTCAAGACCAGGTGAGTCGGGAGGCACGCTGAGCACACGTGGATACCGAGGCCCCCGTGAGCCCCTGCTGCTGGGGGAGGGCTCCGGGGCCGCAGAGGTGGCGGGATGAATGCTTAGCGTTCAGCCCTCCCGCACTGCTGCCGTGTGGACACAGTGTAGGCGATGTCATTATGTGGCTATTAGACACACATCAGAGTGGCTGCTATGAAGCAGTCAGTTCATTATGAAGTGATTGCAGACACCCCAAAAGGAACATCTTTGTGATTTATTCTAATGGCTTAGACATCCTTATGTTCTGCTGATTAAATGCAGGCCTTAGGATGGCAGCTTCCAATCCAGGCTTCAGTGAGGAGCCAGGTAGAAGGTCCTGGGGCTTATGGACCAACAGAGGGAGGGGGCAAGAATCTGGCCTCAAGGGCAGCTCTCGCACAGCCCTTTGGGGCTCAGGGACGGAGCCGTCTTTGAGGGTCTATTATTCCCTCTGTTTGGGCTGTTGAGCAGGTGCCCAGGGTGACATGTGGGGCGGCCAGCCAGCCCTCAGTCCTGCCAGCAGAACAGTTGTGCATCTGTCCCTGCCTGCTATGCCCCAGGCACCCCTGGAACCCCCATTCACCCCCCAGGAATCCACAGGCAGTCCCAGGAAACCCCAGGCACTCCCAGGAATCCCCAAGCACCGTTCCTCAGACACCCTTCTGTTATGACTTTTCTAGAGCTTCTGAAACAGAGAAACATATCCTCCCACAGTTCTGGAGGCCAGAAGTCCACATCACTCAAGCTGTCAGCCTGGCTGTGCTCTCTCTGCAGCCTTAGGAGGACGGCCCTTCCTGGTGTCTCCCAGCTCCTGGCAACCCGGGCAGTTTACCCTGGCTGGCAGCCATGTCAGCCCTGTCTCCGCTTGCATCTTCACGCGGCATGCTCCCTGCCTCTCTGTACCTTCCCAAGGCTGTCTCCTCGCAAAGATGCCAGTCAGTGTGGACTGGGAGCCACCCTGCTCCAGGATGACTGCATCTCAGCTCATCATATCACAATCACCCTGTTTCCAACAAAGGTCATAGCTGAGATCCTGAGAGTTGGGACTTCAGCATGTCTTTCTGGGGGAGCACAATTCAACACATAGACCACTCCTACTGGTGTTGTATTTGCCACAGCACAAACATCTCACAGGCTTTGGAGCAACACAGGAAGAGAAAGTGCTCACATCCATATCTACTGGTGCCCAGATACACTAATGAAACCGTTTCCTACTCAGGGTTGCTCCTCCCTCTCCCCTCTCTGTCCTTGGTTGGGCCCTCATCTGCAGCATGGAGGGATTCACTGGGGCCAAGAGGTTCAAAATGCCCTTTGTGGCCAGGCGCGGTGGCTCACATCTGTAATCCAAGCACTTTTTGGATTGCAGGTGCTTGGATTATTCTGCAGCTTACAGCATTCCTACAGCATGATGAAGTGTGAGATACAACTAATCTGGAAAATGAAATAAAGATTAAAAACTGCATCAAGGTAGCAAGCAGCCTGGTCAGGCCACAGCAGCTGGGGCCGTTCCTTGCCCCTCCCACATTAACCTGCCTCTCAGTTTCAGCCAATGAGCATCCACCCCCTGCATGTCTCCTCCCTCAAACAATTTCATGTTTTCCCACCGCTTCCCTTAGCCTGGCTCTCCTAGGGCCTGGAGCCCACTCCACTCCTTGGAGAAGGGTGGTCAGTGAGAACAGAGAGAATCCATTGGATTCAGCCCTGGGGGTGAATATGTGTCTAGGGAGCCCTGCAGGATGTCTCCCATCGCAGTGGGGTCTGTTCGCTACCTCGACTAGGGAATGCACCTGGCAGGTCTCCAACAGCAGGGAGCTGGACCAAGCTTCTGTGATCTGAGCAGTGTTTGCATAGAGCTTCCCAGGAGCTGCTCCCAGCCCATGCCTGAGCCAGGCAGGTTATCCAAGACAGGCCAAGCCCTGGGATTCTGGGAGCAGGAGCCTCTCTGATGGCTGATTTTGGCTGGAGGCTTCCCTGATGGCCTCGGTGGACATTCCCTAGACCTTACCGTGGTCTAGGCAGCTCCCAGCCAAGCCACTCTCCCGCTTCCCTTCACTTAGGGTCAGGTTTGCCTCTCCTTTTGATGATTCTCTGTGCTTTTTCCACTTTCTCTCCATTCCTTCCAACCCTGTTTCCCTCAGTAAAATCCTGACATGCATAATCTTGTGTTGGCATATTCTTCCCCAAGTACACGGAGTAACATGACCTCAGACTAGAAAGTGTCAGAGAAAATAAGTGGTGGGGCGGTGGGGGGAGAGAAGTGGGGGGGGAAGGGAGGAGAAGAGACAGAGAGGGAGAGAAAGAGATGAAGAAAGAGAGGGACAGAGAGAGGGAGAGGGGAAGAGAAGAGAAGGAAAGAGGGAGGGGAGAGAGACAGAAAGGAGGAGAGAGAGGTACAGAAAGAGAGAAAGAGAGGGGGGAGAGAGAGAAAGCCAGAGAGGGAGAGAAAAAGAGAGGGAGAGAGAGAGAGAGGAGGGAGGAGAAGAGAGGGAGAGAGAGAGGGAAAGACCTAGAGATAAGTGGAGAGGAGAGAGAGAGGGAAAGAAAGAGAGAGGGAAAGAGAGGGAGAGGGAAAGAGAGGGAGAGGGAAAGAGAGGGAGAGGGAAAGAGGGAGAGAGAGAAGGAGAGAGAAGGGAGGGGGCGGAGAGAGAGAGGGAAAGTGGGAGAGCCAGCAGGCTGGAGAGAACAAGGAGCTGAGCTTTGAGACCAGCTGAGCTGAGGATGCAGATTCCGCCTGCAGATGCAGACCTGGGGGCTTCAGCATAGGGTACGCCTCGGGGAGGATCTGATCACCAGGGAGAATACACGAGGTGGAAGGAAAGAGGCTGGGGTAGAAGTGGAACGCCGGCCATTGCCAGGTTTTGTGGGGCAGCCGCAAGCAAGGGAAGCTCAGAGGCCGGGAAGGGAGCTGTGGAGAAAGGCAGGAGCCAGAGCAGCGCAGTGGGCAGGGGCTCTGGGGAGGGCAGGACCGGGCACGGGGCAGGGCTCCCGCCCAGCTAAGCCAGCAGCATCTCGGTGAGAGGAGCAGGGCAGCTCCTGCTGCGAGAGCGGTGCCAGTGGGCCAGGGTGCACAGAGGCTGCCTGAGCAGGGAGGGAGCCCTTCAGAGGTGCCAGTGGAGCTGAGGGAAGACGATTTCAAGGTGGGGGGCACTGAGCCCACCTAGAAGTCCTGCCAAGGAGCCAGGCAGGAGAGCACTGGAAACTGCGAGGAGCCAGCCTGAGTGAGGAGACGCGCCGCCTTAGGACAAAACCCGAGCAGAAGAGCTTTACGCCTGGCATTGTTTGTAGGGGACGTCAAGGGTCAGAGGCAGAAGTTGCAGGGGTCCCCGTCTGGGGCCTCTCCTTTATCCCATGCCCTGCGTGGATTGGGATGGAGAGGATCTGGCGTGGGAGTGGAGTTGGCTTAGAGAGGGGAAAACTCACCAGGTGAGCCAGTGGCCAGGGAGAGTGGGAGACAGCACAGGGCACAGAGGTTCCTGGGCAGCTCTGGGACCCAGCGTCAGGTCACCCCTACATTTGTCGGTGGGTCTGGCTGAGGCAGGCGAGGCAGAAAGACAAAGGTCTTCACAGGAGAGGATTGACAAAGTGGGCCGTGGCTCCTGGACGATACAGGAAGGCTGCCAGCCCAGCGGGGCGGGTGGGTGGCCCAGGGGGTGAGCAGGGAGGCTGGAGACTGCAGTCGGTGAACAAAAGATGTGCGTGTTTCCTGGGCACGGTGGCTCACGCCTGTAATCCCAGCGCTTTGGGAGGCTGAGATGGATGGATCACAAGGTCAGAATGTCAGGAGTTCAAGACTAGCCTTTCCAACATGGTGAAACCCCGTCTCTACTAAAAACATAAAAATTAGCCCGGGGCGGTGGCGGGAGCTTGTAGTCCCAGCTACTCAGGAGGCTGAGGCAGGAGAATTGCTTGAACCCTGGAGGCAGAGGTTGCAGTGAGCCGAGATCGCGCCACCCACTCCAGCCTGGATGACAGAGCAAGACTCCGTCTCAACAAAGAAACAAAGAAACACACAAAGATGTGTGAGTCCATCCTCTGGGGCATCTAAGTGTCGGCCTGCCAGGGTGGTCATATTCCTGGTGGGCCTGGGCGTCAGGCAGGCAGAGCGATCGCTCTTGGAAAGCCCATCCTAAGACAAGGCTGCCTGGTGGGTCTTTCATTGCCTGGGAGCCCTTTTCTCAGCACCAACATCAGCTGTGAGTGTCTGATGGAAAAAGCCTTGCTTCCTGGAGAGCTGTATCGGGGCTTTTATGGAAGCTGCTTCCGGTGGAATGTGGAGTAATTATTTTCTTATGACTGTTTGTAGATATAATTGTGTCCTCGATACTCAGGAACTTATGTTCAGAAAATAATTACTATTGGATTAACTGCATTGACAATCCTTTAATTCCACTCTCAACACTGCTTGCATTTAAGCCGAGCTTCCTGCTTGCCAATCTGATGTGTCTGTTACAATAAGCATTTCAACTCAATTATCGTCTCAGTCACAATCAAATTATCTGTAATATGATGTAATTACTTTTTTTTTTTATTAGGTTAAACCGGGCTAGCGTAGCTTTGAGAAGTGATTAAAACAAATCCGCAGGCCTTTCTACAATAGGAGTGTGTTTTTCAAAAATCCGGTTTGAAATGCAGATCCTCCAGTCAGGGCCTAAAAATGTGCCCCTTGTGCCAAATTCACCTCCTGCAGGAAGCCTTCCCTGCCCTTCATTCACCCAGCTGTGCATGGTTTGCTCTGACGCCTCCCGGTGGCGCTTGGATCTGAGATTTATGTTTCCCTGTTCCTGACGCCACATGACTTTGGAGCTCCCTCCAGCCAATCCCAGGTGGACCTCACTGGGAAACTGGGGTGTGAGGCTTCCACCCCTAAAGGAATTCATGCTGGAGGAGCTCCTCCAGAGAAAGGCACTGTTAGGGTTGAATTGTAATAGGGTAAAGTTGTAGGGGCAGAAAAACGCCACCTCCATCCTCTTAGGTTCCCGGCTGGGTCTGAGAATTAAATGGACGTAACCTAGACTAACAGGAGAATAGCGTAAAGCAGGATTTATGGAGCATGAGAGCCCTCCTGCAGACATGAGGACCCGCAGAAGCAGTTAGAGTTGGTTACTCAGAGACTGGATGGGACAAAGAGCAGAGCTATGTGCAACTGGAGTCCCCGGGGAGGCTTAGGGACGGAGCGATGCTACCAGGTACGCACAGTGTGCTCTCCGTTTGGACTTTCTGCTCTCAGAGATAAGGATGTTACTTTCCCATCTAGGGTAGGGAAGGCGTCTTTCACATGGGAATTTCATCTCAAGGTATGGCATGGAGGTCAATGTGATCGTTTTGCACCTGCTGTTTCTCAAGAGTCTAGCTGAAATTGTCAATATGCCAAAAGAGCCTGTTTTAACCCCTTCAAAGTCCTAATCCCCAGGACATCAGAATGTGAACACATTTGGACATAAGACCCTTACTGAGGTTAAGGGTTAAGTGATAGAGGATAAGCTAAAGCAAGGTCAGGAGGGAGGGCCCTCATCCAACATGACTGATGTCCTTATGAGAAAGGGGAATCTGGACACAGCTGTGGACAGAGGGAAGACAAGGAAAGACAGAGAGAGGAGACGGCCACCTGGAAGCTGGGGAGAGGCCCAAGAGAGACCCAGTCCAGCCAACACCTTAATCTCAGACTTCCGCCATCCAGAACTGTGAGAAAATTCATTCCTGGCTGGGCACAGTGGCTATCGCCTGGAATCCCAGCACTTTGGGAGGCCAAGGTGGGAAGATCGCTTGCACCCAAGAGTTCGAGACCAGCCTGTGCCAAAAAAGCAAGCTATCATCTTTACAAATAATTGGAAAAAAAAAAAAAAGCCAGGTGCAGGGGTGGTGGCACACGCCTGTAATCCCAATTACTTGGGAGGCTGAGGCAGGAGCTTTGTTGAGTCCAGGAGTCTGCGGCTGCAGTGAGTTGGGATTACACTGCTGCTTTCCTGCCTGGGCAAAAGAAAAGAGACCCTTACTCAAATAAACAAATAAGTAATTCCTGTTACACAGACCTAGGAAACAAATGCAAGTACTTAACTCTAGCACTGGAATCAGGATGCCTGAGTCTTAATCCCAGTGCAATTACTTATTATGCCTTAGTTTTCTCATTCTGAGAGTCCGACTAATAATCACATCCACCTGGCAGGGTTGAGGTTTCTATGACGAGTTAATATTGTGGCTGGAATATAGTAAACGTTAGATATGCATTAATTTTTACCTGTATCAGACCTTGTATTAAGTACTTTACTGAGCAAATCATCACCACGGTTCTACGAAGTGAGGGCTTTTATTTTTCTATGAGGAAACTGAGGCAGAGAGACGCTAAAGAAGGGGTGGAGTGGGGACCTTGACTCCAAGTCTCTGCTTATAATTGGTGGATTGCCTCATGCCAGCCTATGGGGGCACAAGGTGTGATTATGGGGCGGCTGTTGTCCATTTAAATACAAATATCTCCTTTTTTGTAGTTTGACTTTGTAATTTAATTTTAGTTCACATACACATGAATTCAATCTCATACGAAATGTAAACGTAGATGAAGAATTCAAATACAAATCGAGACAAATAGCCTCCTTCAGAAAGAAGTCAGCAAAAACACATACAATTTACTCTCTCAATCAAGCATACTGTGTCAATGAGTATAGAGTTTCAGTTTTGCAAGATGAAAAAGTTCCAGAGACCTGCCTGGCATTCACCACTGATATGTTGAGAAGCTTCCTACTATCTCGGTAAGAAAGCTCCTGAGACTATTGTGTGTGTGACAGTGGGCTGAGATCCAGGGCAGAGCAAATGCAGTGCTTCCCACCTTCTCTTTTTTTTTTTGAGACAGAGTTTCAGTCTTGTTGCCCAGGCTGGAGTACAATGGCGTGATCTCAGCTCACCACCGCAACCTCTGCCTCCTGGGTTCAAGCAATTCTCCTGCCTCAGCCTTCTGAGTAGCTGGGATTACAGGCATGTGCCACCACATCTGGCTAATTTTGTATATTTAGTAGAGATGGGGTTTCTCCACATTGGTCAGGCTGGTCTCGAACTCCCAGCCTCAGGTGATCCACCCGCCTTGGCCTCCCAAAGTGCTGGGATTACAGGTGTGAGCCACCACGCCCACCTTCTCTTAAAGGCTGCAACGCCCCACTGGAGTGTTCTGGTTGCCCTAAGCCCTTTTGCCAGCTGCTGGCCCGCAGCTCTGTCCACCTTTGTGGAGTAGGCAGGGCCGGATGTGGACATCTGGGTCTGAAGCCGAGCCCTGGAACTGCACACATGTGGCTGGGACAGAGACCACTCTGTGCTGTGTTGCCCACCAGTAGTTTTTTATTTTAGTCTAACAAGCAATTTTTACACCATGCATCCTTTTGTCTTTTTCATTTGCTTCAAGAAAATAAAATATCTCACGAGCAGACTGCCACCCCCTGCGGCAGGGACGCTGCTCTCTGTTCCCACACACTCGGCTTGGAGGGAGTCACACAGTAGGTCCCCCAGAGGGATGTGCCAGTGAGTTTATTCCTCCTGCACTGTCCAATATGGCCAGGTGTATATATGAGTGTTAGGAATATGTGTGTGTGAATTAGGTGGGTTCAAAGTTAAATGTAAATTATTTAAAATTAATGGCCAGGAGCCAGACCCAGGCTGCCTGGCTCACCTTGTGACCACTGACTCTCTGCTGGTTCTGCCATTGAAGGAGATGCTTTGGGGACTCAGGAGTGTTCTGGGCTTGGTGGAATGCCTTGAGGTGTCGTTAGTGGCAGTAGTTACACGGATGCTGGCATCTGTCAACATCATTGCGCTGTACACTCCTAGCTGGTTATATGGAGATTATACTTCAGAAAGCTGATTTAAAAAGTGAAATACCCCTTCCTGACAAAAAAAAACAAGGAAAATATTCTATTTGGAGCCCCAAACTGACCTAGAGCAAGCTATTGTCAGAAGAACAAGACCAGCGGATTCCTAAGTAGGTAGCAGGACTCACCGCACTTAGGAAGCCCTGGAAAGGAGAAGGCAGGATTTCCAGTTCCCTAAGGAGTTAAAGAGAAGTAAGCAGAACGCCAGGCTTTTGTGGGCCAGCGCCTCCCACTCCAGACACTGGCCAAGCCCTTCCCCACCACACACAGTGCTGGGCACAGCGGGAGCCCCACAGCGACTAAGACAGGACTCGTGGATAGGTGTGTGTGGGGTGTGGGGGGTGTGTGTGCACGTGTGTGTGTGCTAGGTATATGTGTTAGATGGGTATGTATGTGCAGGTATATGTGTATATATGTGTGTTAGGAGTGTATGTGTGTGAATTAGGCAGGGTGTGTGTGAATGTGCATGTGTATATGTGTGCTAGGTGTGTGTGAGTTAGGTGAGTATATGTGTGTATGTGTATATGTGTGTTAGGAATGTGTGTGAGTGGAGTTAGGTGGGTATATGTGTGTATGTGTTTAGATGTGTATTGGGGAGTGTGTGTGTTAGATGGGTGTATGTGTATATGTATATGTGTGTGTGCTAGGTGCATGTGTGAGTTAGGCAGGTGTATGTGTGTATGTGTGTGTATGTGTTTATATGTGTGTTAAGGGTATGTGTGTGAGTTAGGTGGATATGCGTGTTTATATGTGTGTTGTGTGTGTGTGTATGAGTTGAGTGTATATTTGTGTGTATGTGTTAGGGGTGTGTGTTATGTGGGTGTATGTGTATATATGTGTGTTAGGGGTGTGTGTGTTAGGTGGGTGTATATGTGTATATGTGTGTTAGATGTGTGTGTTAGGGAAGTGTATGTGTGACTGTGCTAGGTGCGTTAGGCATGTGTGTATGTGCAGGTACATGTGTATATATGAGTGTTAGGAGTGTGTGTGTAAGGTAGGTATATGTGTGTGTATGTGTTTATATGTGTGTTGGGGTGTGTGTGTGTTAGGTGGGTGTATGTGTGTATATATGTGCGCTGGGTATGTGAGTTAGGTAGGTGTATGCATGTGTATGTGTTTATATGTGTGTTGGGGTGTGTGTTAGGGGTGTGTGTGTGTGTTGGGTGGGTGTATGCATGTATATACGTGTGCTGGGTGTGTGTGAGTTAGGCGAGTGTATGTGTGTGTATGTGTTTATATGTGTGTTAGGGGTGTGTGTGTGTTAGGTGGGTGTATGTGTGTATATACGTGTGCTGGGTGTGTGTGTTAGGTGGGTGTATGTGTGTGTATGTGTTTATATGTGTGTTAGGGGTGTGCATGTGTTAGGTGGGTGTATGTGTGTATATACGTGTGCTAGGTGTGTGTGAGGTGGGTGTATGTGTGTGAGTACATGTGCACATATGTGTGTTAGGGGTGTGTGTGTAGGAGAGGGTAGCAGAGAATAATGTTACTTGGGAATCAGAGACACATTCCACAGGGAAGCCCCGCTGGCCTTCAAGTCATATAAATCCATCAACCAGAAAATCACTGATGTTTTCAGGAAGACACACTGCTAATCACCATAATGCCCACGTTTGCGAGGCATTTAGCACCTGTGCTACGTGCTGAGTAAACTGCAAAGGTATTATCCACATGGCAGCCCTGCCAGGCAGAGGCCATTACCTCGTTTTGTGACTTGGATCCTGGGTTTCTCGAAGAGAGTCCCTGAGCTGGAGTCCGCACGTCCAGGCAGCGGCAGGGCCAGATGTTCGATGCTGGGCTCCTGACCCTCAGCTGCTCCTCAGTCCCATCCCGGGAGCTTAGATTCCGGCTTTGTTCAGTGGCCGCAGGGACGGAGGGCAACTTCCAGTTCCTTCCTTCCAACACCCCTCCTCCTCGCCTGTCGGAATCCTCCACGGTCCTCAACATTTGGTGTGCAGAAAAATCACCTGGGAGCTTCTCAACAGCAATTCCCACCCCTCTCCCCGCCACTCTGATTTTCAGGGATGGGCTCGCGGCCGGGAATCAGCATTTTAGCATGAGCCTTTGGTGATACCGCTGGTCTTTGGAGAACATCACCCTAGAGTTTCCACTGCGCCTGGTGCTGCCCTGGCTTTTATCCAAAGGATGCACAGGAATCCCCTGGCTGCTGTTTGCAGAATAGCCTCAGCCACAATGGAGGAAGCAGAAAGACCCGTCCAGAGACCACTGCAGCCATCCAGTTGAGGCAGGACAGAGCTACATCGATGCCGTGGAATTGGTTGGATTGGACAGAAACTTCGCCAGTGATGCTGATAGGCTGCGAATGATGTGGAAAGAGACTGAAGCCACGGCTGACTCCAGGTTTTTCTTGGCCACTGGGTGGAGATGGTGGCACTGGCAGGGGCAGCATGAATTAGGGGAGGGGCAGAACACAGTGGTTGGTTTGGGGTGTGTTTTGAGAGACAGTGTGAGGAGACAGGGAGAAGCCTGACTTTAGGGGAGATGGGTGCTTCACCGGGAAGAGGGGGAACATTTCAGAAACTGACAATCTGTAGGGGAGACTGGGCTAAGAAGAAATAGCCAGCAGCCCAAGGAGGGAAGGGATCATAGGAGGAGATGAAGTGAAAGGTCAGCGCAGATTTCAAGTCTTGCTGGGCCGTGGAAAGAGCAGAGGTCAGGAGTCCTGGGTGGAGGCCGGAGGGCGGGCAGGGAGGAAAGCTGTGACTCCCAGGATCTTGAGACCACAAATTCAGCAAAGTCCCCTCAGCTGGCAGCCTGATAAAACATGTGTTAGTTCTCACATTTTGGAAGTCCAGTTCCCGCCCAGATCTAATTTAAGAAGCTTTCGAGTAGGTACTGTGGCTCATGCCTGTAATCGCAGCACTTGGAGAGGCCAGGGCGGGAGGAGGATTGCTTGAGGCTGGAAGTTCCAGAACGGCCTGGGCAACATGGCCCCACCTCAGCAAAAAATAAAATAAAGTAATTAGCTGGGTATGGTGGCACAAACCTATGGTTCTAGCTTCTGGGGAGGCTGAGGTGGGAGGATTACTTGAGCCTAGGAGTTAGAGGCTACAGTGAGCTATATCATGCCACCTTACTCCAGCCTGGCCAACAGAACAAGACCTCATCTTTAAAACTGAAACATGAAACAGGAAACTTTCACTTTCTCAGGGAAGGAGACAAATTAAAAAAAAATAACCAGCAGCAGCTTTCAAAAACAGTTATAAGCAGAATCAGGGACATGATACGTCACTTCACTGCAGCCGCATTTGACGGCCTTCCCTCCAAATACTTTACTGAAGAATGTCCTTGATTAAGTTGTGTCATCACCATATAACTTATTCTGGTCCTCTATATGATTTATTCACATGATCATTCAACATTCCACAGTTAAATCCTTCCCCCACTCCACCAATGAGCGCCCTTCATTGCAGATGAGTAAAAACTGGGCTATCTTGAGTTGACATTCTTATCACCACCTGCAGCATATGTTATACATGAGAATTAATAAGTATAAGTTCAGAACATATGTAGGGATTGCATGATATGTATTTTTGGAGAATTCTACCTTGAGTGTTGAGAAGGAGATTGAGAGAGAGAATTCCCGTCCAAGCCATCGGAGTCATGGAGGCATTTCCACCAATAGTTCTCAGCAAACTGAAAATAAAATCCTAAGCCCCTACCAGCTGAATACCCCTTCTTGGCCTAGGGGACCCCAGAAAAATCTTAAAAACTGAGTTCCTGACCATGACAGGAAAGGAGGCCAGACACGCCTCATTACACCCTATCCCTTTTGGAGTTGAGACACAACCATTGCCCAGCATTCATGCTAAAGTGGAGATCATAAGACTGACAGAGGGAGGCTGAGATCGGTGGATCACCTGAGGTCGGAAGCCTGACTAACATGTAAAAACCCCATCTCTACAAAAATAAATAAATAAATAAAATTAGTCAGGCGTGGTGTCATACGCCTGCAATCCCAGCTACTGGGAAGGCTGAGGTAGGAGAATCGCTTTAACTTGAGAGGCAGAGGTTTCAGCGAGCCAAGATCGCACCACTGCACTCCAGCCTGGCAACAAGAGCAAGGCTCCATCTCAAATAAATAAATAAATGACAGAACAGGCCCTTTGTGACAATAAGATACCAATTATAAACAGGACTGAAGGCTGTGCCAGACAAGAGGTAAGCCATATTCCCTTACAATTCACTCTGACCAGTGGTTTGGGTAACAGACTTCCCTAACTTAACACATTCTTCTCTGCTAACTCCAAGTTTCTAGAAAAAGCTCTATTCCTTTAATCAATTACAAATTAAAGACTCTCTAAACCCACTGAAGACCTGTAAGCCCCTGCTTCAAGATATCCCCCTTTGGGGCTGAACCAAAGTATACCTTCCATGTATTAATTTATGTCTTCGCTGGCAACTCCTGCCTCCCTAAAACGTATACAACTGAACTGAAATCCAACTGTCCTGGGTGTACTCTCTCAGAACCTTTTAAGACTGTGTTTTCTAGGCCATGGTCACTCATACTGGCTGAGACTAAATCTCTGAAAAATACCTTACAGAGTTTGATTTTCCATCGACACCTGCTTTTCCATCAGTGAGCTGGGAGATGTGGGTGCTTCCTTCCTGATCTCTCTTCCAGTCCGGGGTCCTATGCATCTTCCATGGCCTGAGATTCTCTAGATTTGGGGGCCCTGAGGCTGCAGGGATGGACACATGGGCCTGTCTGATGGAGTGGTGGCAGGTGGGGCTCCCCAGCACATTCAAATCTGTGGCAGATGTGACCCTGCTAAACATTTCCCTTTTCTGCTCCTTTAATTTTTAAACTTTTTATTTATTTTATATTTTAGAGACAGATTTTCACTCTGTTGCTCAGGCTGGAGGGCAGTGGTGCCATCGTGACTCACTGCAGTCTCCAAATTCCTGGGCTCAGGCAGTCCTCCTGCCGCAGCCTCTGGAGTAGCTTGGTCCACAGGCACTAGAGACGGGGTCTTGCTATGTTGCCCAGGCTGATCTTGAACTTCTAGGCTCAAGTGATTCTCCCATCGTGGCTTCACAAAATGCTGGGATTACAAATGTAAGCCACTGCACCGGCCACTTTTTCTGATTCTCATGGGCAAGAGCGTGAGAGCTTGGTGCAAACCTCTTGCGTTACAGACACCTGCAAGAACTTGCCAGCAACCTGTTGGCTTCCTAGGGCTGAGTCCCTTTTCCCTGGACTAGTGGTAGTCTCTGATCCATAGAATGGCAGCTGTTCACGTGGGAAAGCCTGGGGCCAGAACCCAGAAAAGGACTTTTTCAGGTCCCAGGGTGAGTCTCTAAGAGAGATGGAACGAAACCTTTACCTCTGGCTTCTCAGTCAAAGCCATATTCGTATTCCCTGTTTGACATTTTTGATGGGAGTCCAACTTTTGAGTTTCCCAGGCCTTGTGTGTAACTGGGTCCAGCTAAAAATAGTGACCTAGTTGCACACAGGGCCCGGGAAACTCACCCTCCGCCCCAGTGGCTGCATTATCTTGGCTTCACTCTGCGGGGCGTCATCCACAGACCCATCCCTCTCCAGCTGCCTGTGCAGTGTCGGGGTGATTGAAAACAAAAGGACACAGTGCTGACGCATGCCAGGCCTTATCACAGCATTTGAAAGGATTCCGCATCCAACCTCCAGCCTGGCCATTCATTGTCAGATTATCAGCAGCTTGGAAGACGGCCCTCAAGAGCCTTCATCAGGAGTGGACAGTGGGGTCTGAGCTGACCATGAGAGTGAAGGGCCTCCTGCGTGGAGTGGGTGAAGTGGGAGCACAGCGAAAGGGGTGTGCAGTCATGTGGAAGCAGCCTGGGCCGCAGTCTATTTAGTGAAAGTCAGTGGGCACACAGAGCTAACGCCTGAGCTTTTCTTTTTTTTTCTTTTCTTTCCATTTTTTTTTTTTTTGAGACGGAGTCTCACTCTGTTGCCAGGCAGTGCAGTGGCACGATCTTGCCTCACTGCAACCTCTGCCTCCTGGGTTCAAGTGATTCTCCTGCCTCAGTCTCCTGAGTAGCTGGAACTATAGGCATGTGCCACCACACCCGGCTAATTTTTTTATTTTTAGTAGAGATGGAGTTTCAGCATGTTGGCCAGGCTGATCTTGAACTCCTGACCTCAGGTGATCTGCCTGCCTCGGCCTCCCAAAGTGCCAGGATTACAGGCATGAGCCACCGCACCCATCCTACACCAAGCTTTCCATTCAAGACCTCAAGGTCCCATCAAGGGTTCCGACACTTAATATACTAGGAATTCTTCTTAAAGATGGCACCCAGCCCTCCCAGCCTGTCTTCCCCAAGCATACCTGAGCAATATCTTCATTGCATTTTAGCCCTGAGATGGGGAAGGAACCCCGCTCTCAGGGGCCGAATGAGCCTCCCCAAGCATGAAAATAAAGAAAACTCCTGAATTCCTTGAAGGGAAATTCCAGGCACCCAGGTAGCCCTGAGAAATCAGCAAGAAAGCAATCATAACCTAAAGCCGAGGAAATCAGTCCAGAGATTTTTGGTTTCTCTACAGATACTAAAGATAACATCTCAACATACATTCCTGAGTTGTCTTTCACACTCCCAGACCCCACCACGGACTCCTACGGGATTCGCTGGCAGGTAGACCTCAGAGAAAAAGCTGCAGACAGAACTGCAGCTGCAGAGGGGAACTGCAGACAGAACTCTGAGCACTCTGTTCTTTGTTCTAAGTTTCTTCCCGAGAGGCTTGGTGGGAGTCAACTCTGTCCCCTAGCCAGTTAACGTGTTTTTCTGCTGACCCCCAATTTTTAAACAAGGCTTCTCTTCCTTAACCAATTGCAAATCAGAAAATCTTTGAATCCACCTATGACTTGTAAGCTCTTCCCATAAAGATTCCCCTGACCTTTTAGGCCCAAAAGAATGTGTACCCTCCATGTCTGATTTCTGATTTTGCGGGTGGTTTCTGCTCTTCTAAATTTACCCCTACTTTTATTTATTTATTTATTTATTTATTTATCTATCTATTTATTTTCAGTCTTGCTCTGTTTCCCAGGCTGGAGGGCAGTGGCGTGATCTCAGCTCACTGCAACCTCTGCCTCCCAGATTCAAGAGATTCTCCCACCTCAGCCTCCGGAGTAGCTGGGACTACGGGTGTATGCCACCACACCTGACAAATTTTTGTATTTTTAGTAGAGACAGGGTTTTACCATGTTAGGCATGTTGGTCTCGAACTCCCGACCTCAAGTGATCTGTCTGCCTCAGCCTCCCAAATTGCTGGGATTACAGGTGTGAGCCACTGCGCGCGGCCTACCCTTACCTTTAAACACCTTTACCCGCAAGCCATCAGGGAGGCCAGGATTTGAGCAGTAGCTTCCCAGTCCTCCTTCCTTGGTGCCCTGCAAATGAACATCTTCTTTTTTATCGCTGTGAAACCTCGGTGTGGCTGTCGAGTTTTACTCACCTAGCAAGTGGACCCCGTTTCGGTTCTGTAACAGCCCCTGTCAGTGCCCAGGGCTTCGTGAGGGTAAGGGCTGCAGAGCCACTCTCTTCCCCTCCCCAGGGCTAGCTCAGGGTCTCGTGTCTACACCACATGCTTTGTTCCATCCATCACAGTTGTTTTTCTATCTTAGAGGAGAGGTTGCCTCTCACCTTCCTACTCACATTCCTGGGTGTCCTCCTGAGACCATCCTGCAGCTTGCTTAAGGTGTGGGGCTGGGTAGAAGAAAGCCGAAGCATGAACTTCCAAGAGACCCATTTGCCCCCGCAATTTGAAGCTGAGGAATTCTCTAACTTTATTCCTTTGGGTGAGGGGAACACGTATTTAGTCAACATTGTCCGTGTTTAGCCAACATTTGCTTCCAGAAAAGTACATTTCCATGGAGACTTTTGTTCCTAAGCTTGGTCGTCTGGAAAAATCTTTCCTCCTTTTACACCCGGTAAGCAGAAATGAAAATGCATTTCTGCTGGGAATAAAGAATTTGCCTGGAGGCCGAAGCTCTAGGGGAATTCTGTCCCCATGTTCATTTGCATATCCGAGCTTTTAGCATTCTCCTCCTGTCTCTGGACTGGAAACTTGAGAGAAGTACTGACTCAGTGTTCCCAGCACGGCATTTTATGAAACCCAAACCAAGCTGATCAGTGACTCAGTCACCCAGAACTGTTTCCTCCCTGGAGTGCGTTCTGGAAGCTAACCTTGAACTAGGAAGACAGGGTGAGGAAGCGGGGAGGGAACCACTGGAGTACAGCCACCTCTGTCACCTGATGGCTGAGAAATTTTTTATTTTTCTGAGGCTTGTCTTTAAAATGCTTGTTTTCTTCCATCCAAGTATTAATCGAGCCAGATCCTGTTTAGTTTCTGAGATCAGATGACATCAGGAGCGTTCATGGTGGTATGGCTATAGACACCTTGCTTTCTTAATTGAAGACATTTGTTTTGGGGGGGTCACATTGTAACCTTTCTGAAGTTGCTGCAGGAGTTCTCTTAATAGTCCCCTCCTGCAAGCCACTTGTGGGAAAGACACAGCAGGGCCTCCCTTTGGCAGAGGAGGGCAGGGAGGGGCGCTGCTGGCCGCCTCCAGCTCTCTCTCTCTGTGAGGATGCCACGCTTCCCCACGACTGCTGCCCTAGAGTCCCAGCAGTTGGTCACATTCTCTCCCTTGCTTGTGGGTCCTGGCGTGGATGCATCTCCAGAAACTTGGACGTTTCCAAGGCTGGGTGATGTTCTTCATGCTGGCGTTGGATTCCAAGGTAGACTCCTCCCACAGCTACCCCTAACTCCCTGCTCTCCAGGTGCGTTACGGGATGTTTGTAAAGACCAGTTCCGGAGGCCCTGGACCCGGGTCCCATTCCAGGACCAGTCATCCACATCTTTGAAGCAGAATGTCCCCCTCCCTCTCCCCACTCCTATCCCCGACCTTGCACCAAGGATGGCTGGGGCACCTCAAGGATGTATTAGGAGTGAAATGACACAACGTCAGGAATTTGCCTTAAAAATGTATGTGTAGGCCGGGCGCAGTGGCTCACGCCTGTATTCCTAGCACTTTGGGAGGCCAAGGTGGGTGGATCACGAGGTCAAGAGATCGAGACCATCCTGGCCAACATGGTGAAACCCCATCTCTACTAAAAAATACAAAAATTAGCTGGGCATGGTGGCGTGCACCTGTAGTCCCAGCTACTTGGGAGGTTGAGGCAGGAGAATTGCTTGAACCCGGGAGGGGGAGGTTGCAGTGAGCCGAGATTGTGCCACTGCACTCCAGCCTGGGGCCTGGCAACAGAGCGAGACTCTGTCTCAAAAAAAAAAAAAAAAAAATGTATGCATATGAGGCGGCTGAGAGAAGAATGACAGAAATGTGTAATTGTTAAAAATTAGTTCTCATCATAATATTTTCTCTGCTTTGGGGAGTGTTTGAAAATGTCCCTAATGGAAAGTAAATAAGTAAATAAATAAAACTTAGGAATAGAGAATTGAATGGAGGATGTGTGTACCCCACTGGCAATGATAAACAGCTCTTGCTTAGAGCAGGGTGGGCTGGGATATCATTTTTCAGGCTACCAAATTCAATTTACTCAATAACCTAACTGTGGACCAATTGCAGAGTACACAAAACCAGGAGAAGAGCTGGGCCCAGGGAAGCATTGTGCAGGAGACAACTTAGCCCTCTGTGTGTCACCCTCTCAGCTCGGGGTCCCCTTGGGGTGTCCCAGGACAGAGATATAGAAGGCAGCCTGCAGGGGAAGGTCACCTCCTCCATGCCCACTTTCTGCTATTTTAGAGCTCCAGCCCCTGAGGGGGGCAAGGAAGTGATGATGTGGATGCTGATGGCTTCCCTCTTCTGAGCACCTACTGTGTGTAAGCCCCAGGCATGTCAACTACACAGCAGCCCTGCGAGGTGGTCCCTGTCACCGAGGCTTACAGGGGTAGAGTTTGAGGTCTAGAGGGACTGAGAGGCGGTTCCTGGCAGAATGGAAACCCAGTTCTCTCCAGGGACTGCTCTCGCCTGGGGTCCTTCCCAAGGTCACCCAGGTGGCTGTAGGCTGAGCTAGGATGAGAATGGGCTTGGCAGCCACAGCTCTGAACCTGTCTTGGGAGGGAGGGAAAGAACATGAGGACTCTCCAGTCCCTGGGGTTCCCCTGGCACCAAGATTCTCCTCTGAGAGAACACAAAGGACCTTACCAGCCTCCCTGAGGCCACAGGTGAAGGCTGCTGGTGAAGGCCCCAGTTGCGGCTCCCTCAACCCACCAGTCCCAGGGACACCTGCAGCTTCTGCGTGTACCTCCCTGGGGACTGATGTTCAGAAAACCCTCTAAGAAGAGACTCTGACAGTTTGAACATGCGCCAAGAGCACCCTGGCTGTGTGGGCCATGTCTGACGGCCTCGAGTGAGACTGATAAGCTCTGACATTACAGGGAATTACATCTGACCTGACACCCATTAGGAGATAGTCATAAAAATCTCCGCACCGTCAACAGCCCTCGCATTGTCCTGATCACCCGCCAAGGCTGACGGCTGTTATGATTCAGCAGTTACAGGGCACTTTATATTTGCAAAGCCCAGACAGGAAAGGTTATTGTGCCTTCTCCTCTGTCTCATTAGGCAGTCAGGACTTGCCCTGGGAGAGAGGTCAGCAGGCCTTCAGTGGTAGGGTGCTGGCTTAGAAAGATGCTTAGGGATGGAGCCAGATCCACCCAAGTTTAAGTTCTGATTCTGACAGTTTGGCGACTCACTTTACCTCTCCAATTCATAAACGGGAAATGACTCTCTATGTGCCAATCATTTTGTTGTGAAGACCAAATGACCTAATTTATGAGCAGTAATGTACGAAAGCCCGTGGATTACTTTCACGTGAGATGCGGGGAAGCTCACATCTGGTTTGGATGTTTGTCCTTCCAAATCAATTACATGTTGAAATGTGATCCTCAGTGCTGGAGATGGAGCCTGGTGGGAGATGTCTGGGGCATGGGTGCGGGTCCCTCACGGATGGCTTGGTGCAGCTCTCAGTGGTAACGAGTTCCTGGGAGGGCTAGTTATCTAAAGGATAACTCCTCCCTCTCTGGCTCCCTCCTGACCACGTGACACTCCAGCGCTCCCTTTGCCTTCTGCTATGAGTAGAGCTTCCCGAGGCCTCCCCAGAAGCTAAGCAGATGCTGGCGCCATGCTTGTACAGCCCGAGGAACCAAGAGTCAAACAAACCTCTTTTCTTGTAAATTACCCAGTTTCAGATATCCCTTCATAGTAACACAAAATGGACTAATACATGCTCTTTATCAAAACGAACTGATAAACACACGTGTCGGGCCCTTGGGAGTATATAGCGCAGCGGGAGAAACAAGACATAAACGTGTGACAGTTTCTATTAATTGCAAGGAATTTATATTTCAAGGTAGAATAAACCATCGATTCGGGGGTAATGGGCCTCGTGAGCCGAGACTTAAATTACGTGGAAGCAAATGATATAATTAGTGTGGCCATATAATTTATCATTCAAACTGAGACACGGTTAAGAGTGAAAGGTAGTGTTCTGCGTCAATACCAGGGCAACAGATGAAAGCGGGGACTGACCCGGGCCTGCTAAGGACGGCACAGGCCCCCTCATTGGTGGTGTAGATGTGTGCATGTTTAACCTGTCCCTTGGAGTATCTCCAGGCAGGCACGTGCCTTTTCTTGCATGATCTAGGCCTCTATGAGCAGTGGTGTCCATGGAGAAGCCTGCGCATGTGTTAGAATTTCCGTCTGTTTCCTGGGAATTGCTCCTGCACTCCCCGGCTCGCCATCTTCCTTGGCAGACAGTCCAAATTCCTGATCACAGCCCTCAAGGCCTTGCGATGGCCAGGCTGCAACCCTCCCTGACTCAATGCTGCCTCTCTCCTCTCCTGCTAGGGTGCTCCGTCTCCATCCATGTACCTTGCTCTTCCTCCTGCCTGGATGCTTGTCCTCAGGCTTTCACACGGTGTCCTAGCTCTGTGGTTTGCATCTTAGCTTCATGTCCCTCCTTGCAAAGGGCTGCCCTGACCATCGACTCCCTGCCACCTTCAACAACCTCCCCAGCCTCTGCCTTACTTGCGTCACTGTCTCCAAAACATTCAGCACAAACTATATTCTTTTTTGTTTTTCAGAGTCTTGGTCTCCCACTCTCCACTAGCCTGCGCCCAGGACAGAAGCATGCCGTCCAGGTCTTGCTTCCTGAAACATCTCCGTGCCTAAAACGGGCCTGGCTGCTCACACAGACTTGACGAGTGAGGGGTCCAGAGGCCTCCAGGGAGCCTTTAGACGGAAGCACGGGGCTTGCGTTCTGGAGAGTGACCATCACTCACCTTGGTGAGCCAGGGATATAGATTAGGAAATAAAGGAGGGGAACCGCAAGGCAGAGCTGAGAGCAGTGGAAGGAGATTCAGGAAAAGGGGAGGATCAGGAACCAGGCACTCTTGTCCCAACTTTGCCACTGTCTTCTCAGTGACCTTGGGCAAAATGCCTTCCCTCTTTGGGTCACAGTCTCACCATCTGTTAGTCTAGAACTTTTCTTCCAAGGGCGAGATTATAAATGTTCTAGGCTTTGTGGCCACACATTCTCTATCACAAGTGTTCAGCTCTGCTGTTGCAGCTGAAAACAGCTATAAACAGCACAGGAACAAATGGCCGTGGCTGCATTCCAACCACAGTTTACACATACAGAGAGGCTACAGGTCACATTTAGCCCATGGGTCTCAGCTGCCAAACCCTGACCTAGAACAGCAATTTCCAAACTGTCTTCTTTCAAAAGAGGGTCAAACAAATGTGGGAAACATTGCGTTTGAGGTACCTCCTCCTTTCAGAACTTCTGAGACACTTATTACGTGACCTTGGATCTTGAGGCCACAGAGGAGCAGGGCTCCGAGACAATCCCACCTGCTCTCAGCAGCTTTTGTCCTAAATACAAGGAAAATATCTGTTTTTGAAAAACTCAAACTGTGTTTTCCCTCTTCCCTCAAACCACTGCAATGGCAGTCATCAGTACAGAAGTGAGCAGACTGGGGCATTATCCCTACGACCAAGCGGGCAATGAATTCTACAGCAGACCCCAGTAGGGTGTCCAAAATCCGTTCTGACACCATCAACCTGGAGAGAGCATCATATCTCACCGGATGACAGCTCCGTCCCCAAGACTGCCCCACTCCAAGACACCAGTCACAAGTCCGGACTTCCAGAACACCTGACCGATCATAGCTCACAGAAGTCAGGGAAACATGTGTGTCAGTTCATTATAAAGGATGTTACAAAGGACGAGAGATGCACAGGGTGGCAGATCTGAGGAAGGGGCATGGGGCTTCTGTGCCCTCCCGGGGATCCACCCTCCAGGACCCTCCCTGTGTTCATCTGGCCTGAAGCTCCTGAGCCCAGTCCTCTTGGGTTTTTCAGATAACCCCCAAGATGTGTGCATTCCATCCCCCAGGGAGTAGGGTGGGACCCTCTTCAGGGAGGGTCTTATGACCCCAGATCAGAAAGACGGGAGAAGATTAGAGTCCTGCTTTGGGGCAGGGGAAGGGAGGACAGGAAAAACTTGGAGAGATGCTATTTCCTGAGGTCTGTTCCTGAGGCCTGATACACCCAACATGACCACTGAAGACTGTAGCGAGGGTTACGGAGATTGTCAGCCAGGAACCATTGTCAAACACCAATATAAATACGTCTATTACAATACCACACTACCTGATCTCCTGGGGTAGCAAGGACAGCGCACTGCCCTCATAGTCCCTGCAGGGTCCAGGCTGAAACGCTTGGGATGATTCCTCACTGGACATCCGCAGGCGATGGCAGTGCTGAGTGCGTCGGTCAGGGTGTGTGGCTGGAGGGAATTGGGCAGAGAGAAGGGGGCGAAGCCTGAGGGTGATTCCACAGTCTCCCTCCAAGCCCAGGCTTACGCAGGAATCAAGCATGGGGAAAAGGGAACCCTGGAGGCACCGTGGAACCCTGCCTGACACATGGCTGGTGGTCTCCACTCAGCACGCGAGACTCCGGCCCAAACTGCAGGATGAGGGGTCTCCTGGGAGACCAGGAGTGCTGGATCCCTCCCGACCGCTGGATTCTCATCTCGTGACTCAACTGTGGGCCGCCCCTTCTCTGGGGCCACAGAAGAAATAAGCAGCTTGGGTTTCAGGGCCATGGCTCTGAGGCTCCCACACGCCGAGGCCAGCGCACAGATTCACTCCTGACCTCACACTTGCCGAGGGACTGGCAGGCACAAGAGTCCACGTTTATGTGATTTTTTTCCCTCTAGCTCCCTTTTTAAAAAATGTTTTCGCAGTATTTGTTTGGAATATTGAGATAAAGTTACCAAAGAGGTACAAAAAGAGTGCAGAGAATTCCTTCATGCCCTTCACCTGGTTCTCCCAGAGGTTAAGGTTTTACATAACCATAGACTGTTTATCAAAACTAAGACACTAGCCTTGGGACAGTGCTTGTAACCACAGCACAGAACTCATTCGGATTTCACTAGGTCTTCCTCTAACAGTCTTGTTTCGTTTGTCCTTCCTTCCTTCCTTCCCTCCTTCCTTCCTTCCTCTCTCTCCTTTTCTTTCTTCCATCACCTACCTCTTACAAAAAACTGAAAACCATTTTTCTGTTTCAGGATCTGACCCAGGCTCCCACATTTTATTTAGCCAGCTGCTCCCTCAGGCTCTGCCCCACAGTCTGTGACAATTTCTCTTCTACTCTTGTCTTTCTTGATCTTAAAAATTTTAAAGAACAGCCTAGACAAAATAGCAAGACTCCACCTCTATAAAAAAACAAATAAATAAAAGCTAGTCGGGCATGGTGGCATGTGCCTATAGTCCCAGCTACCAAGGAGGCTGAGGTGGGAGGATCGCTTGAGCCCAGGAGTTTGAGGCTATAGTGAGCTATGATTGCACCACTGCACTCCAGCT
The DNA here is from genome assembly GCA_963574635.1 of Cheracebus regulus. NCBI lineage: Eukaryota > Metazoa > Chordata > Mammalia > Primates > Pitheciidae > Cheracebus > Cheracebus regulus. Next base: position 117,300 of record CAUYQU010069840.1, read on the forward strand.
TGGACAACAGAGCAAGACCTTTGTGTTAAAAAAATTTTTTTTTGAAGAATAAGACTGTTAAGATGGCTGGGGATAGTGGCTCACAACTGTAATCTCAGCACTTTGTGAGGGAGGAGGGTCCAGCCTGAACAACATAGCAAGATCCCATCTCTATAAAAAAAAAAAATAGCTGGGTGTGGTGTTGCACGCTGGAGGTCCCAGGTACTTGGCAGACTGAGTTGGCAGGATTACTTGAGTCTGGGAGGTTGTGGAGGCTGCAGTGAGCCATGATCAGGCCCCTGCACACCAGGCTACTGTACTCTAGCCTGGGCAACAGATCAAGACCTTATCTTAAAAAAAAAGAAAAAGAAGAAGAAGACTGGTTATTTTGTGAAATGAAGGGTCCCACAGAAGCAACGTTCCCTTCTTAGTGCCTAGTCCTGGGGACACATGATGTCATTTCAATGTGTCTTACTATTGGTAGGTCCTTGATCACTTGGCTAAGGTGGCATCTACCAAAATGGTCTACTGCAAACTTACTATTTTTATCTTTGAGATTACTAAGTATTGGGGAGAAGATACTGGAAACTATGTAACTATCCTGTTTTTGCTTAAACTTTCTCCCACTCATTTTCATATCCATCAGTAGATCTTGGCTGTGACGATTATTATTGTGGTGTGCTATGGATGAATTCTTACTTCCTTCCCTTATTTCTTCTACATTTATTATTTGGATTTCTTCCATAAGGAAGAATTGCCACTTCTCCCTTGTGTATTTATTTATTGAGTTATGTGTTTAATTAGGATGGACCTATGGATATTTACATTATTTCTTGGGCTGTAATTCAATACTATAATTGTGTATTTTGCTCCAGTTTTCCTAACTTTGGCCATTCGTAACTCCTTCAGTTTGCTTCCTGCATCCTTTTGAAATATACATACTCATACATATATACTTTTATTGTTGTTTTCTTGTTGTTAGAGACAAGCTCACTTTGCTGCTCAGGCTGGAGTGCAGTGGCACGATCATAGCTCACTGCAGTCCCAAATTCTTGGGCTCAAGTTAACCTCCTGCCCCAGCCTCCCAAATAGCTGGCTACTTTTTATTGCATTTTTTGTAGAGACGGGATCTGGCTATGTTGCCCAGGCTGTCTGACCTCCTGGCTTACTTTCTTACTGTCTAGTGGCCACAGAATACTCCAGGCTCTTCTTCTGCTTTCTCTGCCCCATCCCTGAACCAGTCGTTCTCCATGGTTACTCCCTTCTGTTCATTTTTCCCATGAGGCACTGTCCCTGTATTGCCACATCTCAGAGGCAGGTCACCCTTTCGGTTGGAGGATATGCTGAGAGAGCATAGACCCTTCACCGTAGTGGAGAGAGACCTCAGGAAAACTGGCAGCGTGACTGTCAAGGGTCTGCTGAGCCTGAAGCATTAAGGAACCACAGATTCCAAAGCCCCGAGAAGGGATTTCAGAGAGTCGATCCTGAGTCCACAGTTTAGGATTCGTTTGTCTTCCTGAAAGACCCACCCAGGAATCCTTGACATAACTTCCAGGTGGGGGCAAGGCCACGAAATAGCCAGGCTGCTGAGCTCATGCGTCTCCCCACCTGTGCCCACTCACAGACAAGAAGGGGAAGTAAAACCCCAGCCTGCCATCTGCAGAGGAGGATCATGCATGGCAAGGCTGGAATCCCTGTGGATCTGCAGGTCTTTCTGTCTTAGCTTGGATTCCTCCCAGAACCCAAGAGTCTGAGACAAGGGCCTGTGTGTAGATGGCTGCTTTTTCGAAGTGATTTTGGAGAATTCGGGATAGGGAACTGAGAAGACAGGAAGAGAGAAGGAGGGATCGGTCCAGGGCTGTCACGTAACGCGCATGATCCCTGGCACCTCCGGATTGGCACATGAAGCCGAGAAGCTCTTAGGCAGAGAGCAATGGCTGTTGTGAATGAGGCAGTGAGCTGGCAGGCCACGGGGCACGCAACTGGCTGCAGAAGAGAAGACTGAGGCCCGGAGAGTTGACAAAAACATTGTCCACAGTGGCAGAGCTTGAGATCACTCCTAGAGCTTAAGATCACCCCAGAGACCTGGGGTGCCACGGTGCAAAACAGGTTTCCAGAAGTGCTCCTCATGTGTCCACTCTGCTTCCTAAACGCCTGTGAACTCCAGGTGGCCTCTTCTGGGCTTGCAGAGTGCCATATACACCCGCAAAGTGGATTTGGATTCCCTCTTCACAGGAGGCTCTGCAAATGACTGGCCCTTGTGCTCAGTACAACGTGGCCTCCCCCACCAGCTGTCTACCTCAGACCCCTTCAAAAGCAGATGAAACGGGGATTGCTGCTTCCGGCAACCTTAGATCTGCCCAGCTCCATCAAAGGGAACTGCTCTCCCCTGCGTCTTCCACGTGAGATGCACCCGACAGTGGCCCCATCCCGCCCTGGACTCTCCTCGGACTTCAGAGCACCGGGCACTGAATGCTCACAGTGACCAGATCCCACTGTCCAAGCACGCCTGGCTTTCTTTGGAAAGTGTCTGACTTCCCGCCTTGCTCCTGCTGCTGAGATGTGGGGCTGCAGGAGGACTCAGACCAGGGGTGTGGCTCTTGCCACAGCCACCTTGAGCCTCAGGCCACGTTGCTCCCAGTGGACTCACGGTGTGGCTGGGATGGTCTATGGAGTACTTGAACATCATCCACTAATGCTGTTTCTCCCCTTTGTCTTTCTAGGTTCCCTTTCCTCCTCTCCTTTTTCTTTTTCTAATTGCCACTTTTATTTTAGATTTAGCAGCTACGTGTGCAGGTTTGTAACCTGAGGATATGGAGTGACAGTGAGGTTTGGGCACAAACAACCCCATCACCCAGGCAGTGAACACAGTGGTACCCAATGGGTGGTTTTCAACCCACACACCTCTCCCACCCTCCCCCATCTGGCGGGCCCATGTCTATTGTTGCCATCTTTACCTGCATGTGGAACCAAGGTTTGGCTCCCACTTATACGTGAAAACAGATTTTCTATTTCTGCATTAATTCACTTAGGATAACGGTCTCGAGCTACATCCATGTTGCTGCAAAGAACATGACTTGGTTATTTTTCACTGCTGCATAGTATTCCAGTGTATATGTACCTGAGTTTCTTTCTCCAGCCCACTGTTGACGGACACCTGGGTTGATTCCATGCCCTGCTGTTGTGAATAGTGCTGTGATCAACATACAGGTGCAGATGTCTCTTTGGTAGAACAATTGATTCTCCTGTGGGTAGATACCTGGTAATGGGATAGATAGACTGAATGGTAGTTCTGCTTTTAAGGTCTTTGTAGGCTCTTCTTAAAAGGCAGAGTTAACCTGAGAATCACTCAGGACTGGCTGTGTGGGTCTTTTATCTTTTGCATGGAAAGAAACTGCAGACAGCTCGGGACGGAGGCAGATACCCATCCCGGCTCTCCCCCAGGAGTCCCCGCCTAGCTCTGTGGGGGTCTTCGCCCAGCTCCTCTGGCTTGCCTGGTTCCCCTGCCTCAGTGAGGTGTTGGCAGTCCTTCCCCTGCCAGGTGGGCATGCCAGCTGAGCTGTCCTGAGAGCTGTCTTCTACTCACATTCTGATCTGGGTCTGTGTCCTTCCAGGGGCCTGCAATGTGGGGGCCGCTCGACCTGGTGGCAGAGGCCCTGGCCCTCAGGAGCTGCTGTGTGACCTTGGGCAAACCCATTCTCCCCTCTCAGCTCTATTTTCTTCTCTGACCAAGGTGAGGTGGGCTGGGGTGGGCGGGGGATATTAACATGCGGCCCTCGGGGGCCCCTGTGGGTCTGGCTAGTGCTGAGACCACATCCTGGGTCCCCAGGAAATGAGTCTAGCTTCCATATACTCCCGGCAGGGAGGCACAGCGGCTTTGGGAATAAGCTGCCTTCCCACCCGGCCTGTTCTGCTCCAATAACCACTGTGGCAATTGTCTCTAGAAAGAGGACTTCATGCATATTCATGAATCCTATCATTCTCTACATATTACCGGGAGCAGCCTGCTTTTCTGTCAAACAGCGTTTCATCAAAACAGCAAGCTCAGCTGTTCAGGTACTTTCCAAAGCCTTGGCTGGCTGGCTTGGTGTTTTGGGATAATGACGTTTAGGTGTCTGCACAGAACACCTTCCAAATGGCGGGATTTCTGCAGTGATGTGTGTGCAGAGGCTGCAGTGTGCTCTGGAAACTGGGAACCTCACCCCACCTGACCACAGACACAAATACCCAAAGCCTATTATACCCCACCCTTCGGTTGCAGTCTTCCAACTCCAGCCCTAGCTCTCTGACCAGCTTTAGAAACATCCCTGATCCATAGAGGTCCTTCCTGTCCCGGCAGGTGCTTTACCTCCATCTCCTTCTGCACACCTGTGGGCTTGTGCAGGGCCAGATGCTGCCTCTACTCGAGGTAGCTCTGTGACTCCCCTCTGCCCTCTCCACACCCTCAGTTCTCACCTGACAAATGGGCTGGGGTGTTCCATTCACCCCATAGGACTGTTGGGGTCACACGGACCCATGCTTGTGAAGGCCTCTGCTGTGCACGGCCTGAGTGTGCCCAGGTCGGGAGCTAGCCGCACTTTGAAGAAGCCCCTCCTCCTGTCTGTTTCTCTCTGATAACCAGGTGAGAACCCTGCCTGGGTTGACCCATCCTCTGTACTTCCTTTTAAGCCTTGCTGAGGTGGTTTATTTTAAACAATTTTGTTGTTGTTGTTGTTAGAAACAGGGTCTCAGTCTGTTGCCCAGGCTGGAGTGCAGTGATCACAGCCTGCTGCAGCATTGATCCCCTGGATTCAGCTGGTCTTCCTACCTCAGCCCCCTACGTAGTTGGGACGACAGCCATGTACCCCATCCCCAGCTGTACTTTGCTTTTGAAATCTTTCCATCTTTCTGCCGCTCTCTTTCTCTCCCTCTCCTTCTCTGTCCCTTTTTCCTTTTTCTCTTTTCTTCCTTTTCTTCTGCCGCCATCATCCTTCCTTTCCACATTGCTCTAGAATGAGCTGGTCCGACGGTAGGTGACACGGGAGCAGCCTGAGCCTCTGGCCATCCAGCGTGTCATCTCAGTGCACACCCCGTCCCCAATCCTTGAGACGCATCCAGGGCCTGGCCCTCTCAAGTGCCCTCAGCCTTTCGTGAATGGGTCTGAAGTTTCTGTCTGTCTTCATCTCTCAGGAGCACAATTTCTTCTACTCCTTTCTCCTTAATGCCCCCACAATGTTTCCTTCACTCAGAAAAATAACAGCTCCAGTTTTTAGAATACAGTGTCCAGAGGGCCAGGGTGCAGGGGTCGTGCCTCCGTCTCCAAATCCATCCTCCTTCCGTGTCCTCCGTCTTCGCCTTCTCTTCCCCCTCCCTCCTCCTTCCCTTCCTCTCTTCCTCCCCATCTTCTTCCTCTTCACTTCCTCCTCTCCCTCCTCCTGAAGGTTCCTAACTGGCACAAAATGGCCTCTGTGTTTCCAGCCCTGGGCTCATATGTTTTTAATTCCAAGGAGATCAGCATTGGCCAGAGTCACCTGTGGCCTCTCTGTGCACAGTAGATGTGAGACAGCATTTGCTCACAGGCCTGCTGTGTGGAACCTGTGGTCGGAACACTTGCACCGGGGCAGAGTGCAGAGGTCGTGTTTCCTGTTTCTGCCACACTCACGTCCCAGAGTGTCCTCCCTTACTGGCTGCGTAGACTCACCGTTGAGGCGTTTGTTCATGTGTCAAGGACCAGTGATGTGTATGCACCTCCTGTCCCTGTGACGGCTCCTGAGAATGCCGCGGGCTCCTCCAGCCCGAGGTCCCCAGCCTCACTCCCATCCACCTCTTGGTCAAGAGCGGCCACCTCCTGGATCAGCCCTAGGACTGATTCGCCCACCTCCTTCACCTTCCTCCCTTCTGGCTGTTAGCCAGGCAGAAGTTGGTTTTCTCTCTCACTTCAGCATATGCAATTAAAAAAAAAGTGACTGGAGCAGGAGGACGTTGTACTACAAAATAAGCCAGGCACAGAAGACACATGCTGCATGACTCCCCTCCTATGTGGAATCTCAGAAAGTTGATTTCGTAGAAATAGAGGACAGAACCATGGTGACCATCGGTGGGGCAGGGAGGGGCGGGGTGAGGATGTTGCTCAGAGAGTGGGAAGGTTACTGCAGCAGGAAGTCTTAGTGATGTATTTTAATGTGTGGGGACCACAGTTAATAAGAATGTATTGTATATTTCAAAATTGCTAAAAAAAATTAATGTTTTACATTCTCAACCCAAAAATATGGTAACTCTGTGAGGTGATGGATATGTTAATTAGCTTGATCAAATTTTTCTACAATGTGTATATAGATCAAAACATCACATTATGCCCCCTAAATATATACAGTGATCATTTGTCAAAAATAAATGAATAAAAAATCACAAATAGAAAAAATGTCAATGTCAGTTTGTTTTAATACAATTTGCAAAATTCAAAAGTATCAGTAATAAAATATAAAGTTTAATGTTATTCAATTATACACATCCAAGCCTTGTTACTGTTTTAGTGCATTTCTTTATATTTAAATACCTAGCTAGATAAATAATTTTACAAAACTGAGATCACCAAAATATAAAATTTGTATCGCATTTTACCTTTTTTCACGTTATCTTGCTTAACGATGAAAATTTTCCTTTTAAAACTTTTATTTTTTGAAGATGCGATTTTAATGGGTTTATGGAGATGCCACCATATTTCTAAAAAGTATGGCACTATTTTTGGACATGCAGGCAGTTTTCAGTTTTCACGACTGTTAATCTCGCTCAGGGAGTATTTGCTGTCTCCTCCGTGTCAGACGCTGGAGACAGCGGGCAGGATGATGGACTTTGATGAGATCCCATCCCCAGGGGAGTCCAGACGGACAATAGAAAGGAAATGCATCAAACATACCATTTCAGGCTGCGATCAGTGTTATGAGGAAAGGTGAGATGAATTCAGGGACTCACGGGTGATGAAAATAGGAGCAAAAGGACGAAGCCATTTTTACCCAGGGGCCAGGAACGTCCTTCCAGAGCAGGCGAAATCTGGTTAAATCTAGATGTGGATTATTGCAGGCAAGAGCCGATGCCCTGAGGCAGGAATGAACTTGGCCCCTGGAGGACAGTGGTGGGGCAGTGTGGTTGGTCAGAGAAAGCCAGAGAGAGCAGGGACAACAGGACTCTGGGGAAGTGAGCAGAGACCGCACAATCGAGGTCTTGCGGGCCAAGGTAAAGAATTCAGAGTTTATTCTAAATGTGAAGGAAGCTTGAGGGTGACAGGTTTTTAAGCAGCTCACTCTGACGGCAGACGGAGAATCACATGACTTGGGGGGGCCGGCTGGATTGGAAGCAGGGAGACCAGGTGGGAGCTTAGAGCAGCGTTTCCGGTGTGTGTCAATGTCTTGGATGTGAACAGTCACGGAAGAGTTGGTGAGGGTGGCTGCAAATCAGAACTGAGGCTGAAGGGAGCTTGATGTGAATTCATCAGCGGGTTGGAGGTACAGTGGCAAGGCAACAGATACTCAGTTATAACCAGTAGGTCTTTGGTCTAAGCAATTGTGTAAACAGTGGTGCTATTTACTGAAATAGATAAGACAGGAGAGGAAGGCTTGGGAGGGGACCAGCAGTTTAACTTAGAACCTGTTAAGTTGGGGTGCTTATTAAATATTAAGGTAGTGATCTCTACTAGACTGCTGGATAGACAAGTCTAGAACTTAGAGAAGTTGGGACTAGATACAGAAATCTGGAAGCATCAGGGTACGGATGACTTTTTCAAACTATGGAACAGTAATAGATCCCTTAGGGGGAGCGTGGCCAAAAACAGTTCCGGGTACTAGGTCCTGGGTCCCACGTATTTAGAGATCAGATAGAGAAGGAGTCTGTGGGAGGACGGGAAGGCCCCTGAGTTAAGGGAATTCACAGCTGTGCTAGGGAAGAGCATGCATTTTCTGTTTAATCTTCGACCAGTTCTTTAGAATAGATTCCCAGCAGCGGAATTACCAGGTCAAAGGGCATCTGAACACATTTAAAACTCTTGCAAAATGTTGTCACATCCTTTTCCAAAAATGCCGCATCAATTTATATTTCTATTATCAGTGCACAGTCTTGCCCATGGCAGACAACCCTTACATAGTTGCCAATTTAATAGGCAAAAACACGACATCCTGTTTCTAACTTGTAATTCTTTGCCTTTCTAGTGAGCTTGAGCCTTTTTTTCACTTTCCATGCCTATTGCTTATTTATGCTGCCTTGTATAACTGTCTCAAGGTCCTTGTCTATTATGCTTATATAATATTTTTGTAATTGTGAGAGGAGTTTTTTAATGTGTTAATAACTAATCCTGCCTTGTATTTCTTACAACTGTTTTTTGGTTTGCTATTTCCCTTGGAATTTTACTACTGTGCTTTCTGATACGAGGTCTTACATTTAGACTTAATTACATTTATCCATCTTGTTCTTGATGATTTCTTCCTTTGCCATTACATTAAGAAAAGCCTCCCCGCCACTGTGTTTTGAGAAGTGTTGGCAAGTCCATTTTTCATGCTATTTTTGCCAGATTTGGTTAATAGAATTTCTTCATAAAATAAATGGATTTGCCTTTCATTTTTTTCTATATGCTGCTGTAAATTTTATAGTATGCAATGCATCTATTCCATGAAGTCCAGACAGCATGCACTAATAAGGTCTCATCACTTCCGGATATTTTCCAAGGCAGCGTGCTGACAACACTTTCCTGTCTCTTCCATGGCACTGGGTCCTTTCCAGGATGTCACTTCTTGAGCAGTTTTTCCTAATTTGTTATTTTCACTAACTGTTCCATTTTTACATGTCGATGGAATTTATTAGCATATAACTGTGCATACTATTGTCTCATAATTACTTTTATCAGCATATGTTATGCCCTTTTCTGTACTTTCAATTTCCTTTATTTTTATTTTTTTCTTAATTAGATTTGTCCAAGTTTTATATTTTATTGGGTTCTTCAAAGGGTCACCTCTCCAACTTACTAAATCATGTTAATATTTTCCTTTCTAAATGTGTGCGTTTCTGATTTAGTCTCTGTCATTTCTCATGATCTCCACAGGCTGGTCGTATCTAACTTGCCCTGCTTCTCAAACTGCCCTCTCTGTTCCTCTCAGACGTGACAGCCAGTTTGCTATATCTCTTCCTCCCAGTTTTCCAGGGCCAGGACTCCATTGCTCCTTGACACTTGACGACGCAGAGACGTCTGATGTCAGAAAGATTTATATTTCTTTTAAAATTCTTATTTTTTTAAAAAAATAAGAAAACCTTATTTTCTTCTTATTTCTTTTTCTGTGTAGATGTTTATGGGCTTTTTCATTTTCCCCGAGATTCCAAAACATCGACTTGGTCTAGAATGACACCTTAGCGTGGCCACCGTCCTCTCTGCAGTCCTCCTGGCGGGCACTGAGTACACCACAGCCTCTTTTCTCATGGGGAAGATGTGTCCAAGGTACCCAGCAGCTCTCAGGGAGAACCGGCCCTGGAAGGGGCGCATATTTGCCCTCGCTGGTGTAAGTGGTGACCTTTCCTCATTGATTTTAGCTGGGGCTCCAGAGACCGCTGGCAATCAGTGGATTTGAGTCTTTTCTTTGGCCCAGCAAAGCTTTTGATTTTGTGGATTTCAACACTGCTTCTTAATCTGCCATTTTATTTTAACCTTCTTATTTTAACTTTTAAATAGGGATTTGGACTCCTAGGTTAGTGATTTATGTCTATTATCCTTTCCTTCCGTTTCCCTGTTTTTGTTAATTACCTCATGGAAATCTAGCATTAAAATAGCATCATTCAGATGGGGCCAGAACATGCACTCTCAAGATGGGGTAGCTGTCCCCTGTCCTTTCCTCCTTAGAGATTTGGTCCAGAGCACATCAGTTAAACACAATATTTCTGACTTTGACCTCACTATAAGCTGCTAAATCTATGTTCCTCCCTCTCTGCACCTAAAATCCAGACTGACTTTGTTCTGGGCTGCCAGAAAGTGTGTTCCCTCTCATTTACATGCTATTAAACAAACATTATCCAGTACCGACTTACTCATGCAACTGCTAGGGCTAAAAGGAACTTTACAAAGCCTTGAGTTACAGCAGTGACAGAACAAAGTCCCTGCTTTTATGGGACTTGCACTCTGATGGAGACAGGCAATTAAAACTAGAAACAAATGATGGTAAAAATGCATGAATACTATGGGGCCATAAAAAAGGATGAGTTCGTGTCCTTGGCAGGGACATGGTTGAAACTGGTATCTATCATTTTCAGCAATCTAACACTGGAACAGAAAATCTAATATCTCATGTTCTCACTCATAAGCACGAGTTGAACAATGAGAACACATTGACATGGGGAGGGGAATGTCACACACCAGGGCCTGTGAGTGGGTGAGGAGCTAGAGGAGGGATAGCATTAGGAGAAATACTTAATGTAGATGATGGGTTGATGGGTGAAGGAAACCACCATGACACATGTATACCTATGTAACAAACTTGCACGTTCTGGACATGTATCCCATAACTTAAAGTATAATAGAAAAAGCAAAAAAAAAAATATATATATAGGTGAATAAAAATAGCAATAGTGAGAACTATACATTTTAGCTAAGACTTAGTTGAACTTTGAGTAACTGCAAAGTAAAACGTCTCTGCAATTTATGTAACATTTGGCTAAACAGAAGAATTCACTTACTAGGGCCAAACATAGCATGTAATACCAAAAAAGGATATTCAAAAACAAATGAGAATCAGGTTCTCCACTCTAATATGGCATTTTCCTTGAGCTACGAGGCCCATAGCATGAGCAGTTGGATCTCTGTTAAAAAAGGTGTCCCAATGATTATTCTTTGAGGGTTAGATGCTGAATTGATTGTGTTCATCTACTTTTCATTCAATACACAGGCCAGACCACTAGTGTCTGTTTTTATGCTTTCATAACTCATATTCTTTTCTCATCCTGGTGACCCTTTTGACACTCTCCAAGAAAATTCTGATTCTCTACACTATCCATGATCCTATAAGTAAAATGTTGTCTGTAGACTTGATACTTTCTCTTATGACTTGTTCAACCACCAAGCAAGAGCTAGGCAAAATGAGAGAATAATAAAGAGAAAAGTGAGGGAGACTTTAATACATTAATGATTGATTGATGGGCTTATACATTCTTTTTATGAAGATTATTATTATAGATATATACTGTGTGTAATAATAATTGGTGTGTTTGTCTAAGTTGACTCTTAGGTAAATGTACACAATTCATTTCACAATGTGACTGACTTTTTAAAAAATGTCTCAACTAATCCATTTTTCTACATTATATAGTTCCTAATTAATATAATCTATTAACAATGGTTAGAGAAACCCAGAAGTATCTGAACTGCATGGAGACCACTAAACAATTGTAATTACAGTCCTAGCACTGCATAGAAAAAGGAAAAGATCCTCTCTCAATAGACTGCCTTAATAAGGCCACATCTTGTCTGTGTCATTCTTCCCAATTTTAGAATATAAATAGTCAAGATTTTATTTTTCTTTCAGTACTTTCCACCTAAGACTCATGTATTGAATTATTAAATTGACTGATGGCATACATATGTAGCTTTAACCAATGTGTTTGTGCAAATAAATGTTAGTTTGGAATTTATTTAGATGTCACATTTATAGATTGTTTAATTTTTTTGAATTTATGTCAATCTTACAAGCAATACCCTGCATCTAATTCTATCAGTTTTGACTGTGGTATACACCCAAGAACTTACCTCTACAGTGAAGTACAGAACATTTTAATTATCTCCATGAGGTTCCTTGTGTCCCACTGCCCCATTGCAGACTTTTTTTTTTTTTGCTACCCACTGCTCCAGGAAAGCATTGATTTTTTTTTCTTTTATCTCTGCAGATTAGTTAGCACTTTAAAGAATTTTATATAAGTGGATTCATGCAATATGCACTCTTTGGATTTTTCACCCAAGATAGTGATTTGGGTTTGATTCAATCTCTTGTATGTATCCCTCCCTTTTTATTGCTGAGTAGTATTTCATTTTTGGAAATCACATTTTGCCTAACCACTCAGCTGTTGATTGACAATAGGATTGTTTGCAGTTTTTGAGTACTGTTAGTAAAGATGCCATTAATATTTGTGCATAAGACTTTGTATGAACATGTTTTTATTTCTTTGTGAAAATATCTGAGTGGAACAGATAGGTCAAATGGTATGAATATGTTGAGCTCCAAGAAATTGATAAACATTTTTTCCAAAGTGGGTTGTGCCATGTTAAATTCCCATCAGTTTAGCCATTTTCATGGGTGTAAAGTGGTATCTCAGCTCTAATTTGCCTTTCTCTGATGACTAATGATGGTGAGCATTTTTTCTTGCACTTATTAGTCTCTCAATATTTTCATTTGTAAAGTGTTATAAAATATTTTGCTTGTTTTTATTGAGTTATCTTATTATTTAGTTGTAATTTTTTTTGCATTGTCAAATATATGTAGTGCACAGTTTTCTTCCATTCTGTGACTTGCCTTTTTATTTTTGCAAAAGTAACTTTCAAAGAGCAACACTTTTTAATTTTAATAAAGTTTATCACTTTTTTCTTTTATGATTTGCATTTTCTGTGTGCTACCTAAGATATCTTTGACCACATATCTTTAAAATGTTTGCTTCTAGAATTTTTATTTTTTTTCTTATGTTCAGGTCCATGATACATTCAAAATTACAAGTTGAGTTCCAGACCACTTCATAAAGCAAATACTGCAATAAAGTGAGTCAATGATTTTTTTTGGTTTCCCAGTGCATATGAAAGTTAGGTTTATACCATATTGTAGTCTATAAAGTGTTCAATAGCATTATGTCTTAAAAAAATCAATGTATATACCTCAATTTAAAAATATTTTATTACTCAAAATGCTAATGATTATGAGTCTTCAACAAGTTATAATCTTTTTGTTGGTAGAGGATCATGCCTTAATATTGACAGATGGCTGCTAACTGATCGGGGTAGTTGCTGAAGGTTGGTGTGACTATGGCAATTTATTTAAAGAAGTTTGCCATATCTATTGGCTCTTTCTATCACATAAGATTGTTTTCTAGCATGTGATGCTGTTTGATAGCATTTTACCCACAGAAGAATTTCTTTCAAAATTGGAGTCAGTCCTCTCAAACCCTGCCACTGCTTTATCAACTAAATTTATGGAATATTTTAAATTATTTGTTTTGATTTCGACAATGTTACAGCATCTTTACCAGAATTAGATTCCATTTTAAGAAACCCCTTTTTTGCTCCTCCATAAAAAACAACACCTAAGCTTTTAAAATTTTATCATGATATTGCAGCAATTCAATTTCACTTTTCAGTTTCACTTCTAATTCTAGTTATCTTGCTATTTCTACCACATCAGTGGTTACTTCTTCTGCTTAAATCTTGAACTCTGTGAAGTCATCCATGAGGATTGTAATCAATTTCTTTCAAAGTCCAGCTAATGTTGATATTTTTACTTCTATTCATAAATCACAAATGGTCTTAATAGTATCTAGAATGGTGAATTCTTTCCAGAGCTTTTCAATTTACTTTGTGTAGATCCATCAGACGAATCAGTATCTGTGGCAGCTATTAATCTCTGAAATATCTTTCCTAAACAGTAAAACTTGAAAGTTTAAATTACTTCTTGATCCATGGGTTGGAGAATAGATGTGTTAGTTGGTATGAACACAACATTAACCTCCTTGTACATCTCCACGAGAGCTCAATAATAAATATCTATTAATTTGAATAGCAATCAATAATAAGCCCAATACATGTAAACATAAAAACATAAGTTTGTAAAAATATTTATATATTTCAGAATGAAAAGTTAATGATAAAAAGAGCACTAAAAATACGTTAATATCTGTTTCTACATTAAATCTGCTGAGATGTTACAGATCATTTACCTTCTGGAAAACTCCACTGTAAACTTGTAAGAGTGTGAGAATAAAAATGCAATTAATATCTTACAATTATTAGAAAAATAGTTTTAATTCAATCCTAAAACACAATTTGAGAACTGCTGCTCAATTATCTTCTTTTAAAAAAGTATTTCTTTTTTATCCAATTTTTTTAAATTTCCATAGCTTATTGGGGAACAGGTGGTGTTTGGTTACATGAATAAGTTATTTAGTGGTGATTTGTGAGATTTTGGTGCACCTATCACCTGAGAAGTGTACACTGCTCCCAGTTTGTGGTCTTCTATCCCTCATTCCCTTTCCACCCTTTCCTAAAAAAAAACAAGAACTTCTATTATTTTACCAGTATCTCACTGTCTTGTTTAGTGTAGCTTTGCAGTGAGCCTTGAAATTAGTCAAATAAGTCCTCTAATTTTCTTCTTTAAAAAAATTGTTTTGGCTATTGTAGGTCATTTGCATTTCCACATAAACTTTATAATAAGCTTCTTAGTTTCTACTAAACAGCTTGTTGTAATTTTCATTAGCATAATGTTTAACTATAGATCAGTTTATGGAGAACTGATAAAATATTGACTTTTTAAATCCATAAAAATAGTTTCTTATTTTATTCAGATATTGTATAATTTCTCTCAGCAATGTTCCATAGTTTTGAGTGAAGAAATAGTATACATATTTTGTTAAAATTATTTCTAATTATTGCTAATCATGTTATATTTCATATGATTGTAAATAATTTTTTAAATTTTATTTTCCAGTGATTCATTGGTAGTATATTAAAATACAATTGAGTTTTGCATATTAACATTGTGTACTGAGACATGGATAAATCTACTTAAAAATTTTTGAGTTTATTTTAGTAATAAATAATTGCAGTCACTAAAATTATTTTTATCATTATGAAATGTTTATCTTTGGTAATACTTTTTCAGTTTATCTGATATTGATAAAGATTTTTCTGTCTTTTAATGTTCATTATTTTCATGTGTCTTTTTAAAAAATCCACTTATTTTTAAAATAACACACAAAACTTTAAAGTGCGTCTTTTGTAAGTAGCATACTGTTGCTTTTTTATCCATTCTGATTATATCTGCCTCATATTTCAAGTGTTTAATTCATTAATACTCTAACAATTTTTATTTCTAAATAATTTTAGAGTTACAAAACAGTGGGAAAAGTAGTTCCATGATTTCCCATGTAGACTTCACTTGGATTCCCCTAATATTAACATATGTATACATAATATAAAAACTAAAAAATTAACATTGAGTTAATTAAAATTAACTCAACTAACTTGTAAACTTTATTCGATCTCAGAAGCTTTTCTGCTGGTTATGTTTTTTTGTTTCAGAATTTGGTCAGTAATCCTTCATTACATTTAGTTAATTGCTTTTGTATACTCCAGTTAGAGAATTTTAGTCTTTCCTTGTCTCTCATGGCCTATTTATTTTGATGAGTATTAGGCTCTTTTGCAAGAGCCCCTCAATTTGTATTTGTCTGATGTTTTCTCCTTATTAAATCGAGGTTATATATTTTGGACAAAAATATTGACTTGTTCTTTGCAGGTATCAGGGGTACATGATGTTGTAATACTAACTTAATCACTTGACTAGGTTAGTGTCTGCTGGGTTTTTCCACTGTAAAGTTTTGTTACTTGTAATTGATTAATATTTTTAAGGATATGTTATTATTTAATGCAATTGTTGATATGGCTAGATTGATGTTTACCACTTTATTATTTGCTTTTTTTCCTCTTTTTGTTCTCTTTTTCTTTGTCTACCTTTCTTTAGATTCTTTCAATACCTTTATAATTTCGTATACTTTAACTTTTGGCTTTTTACCTATAACTCTCCATTTTAGGGGTTGTACTAGAATTTAAAATATATATCCATAATTTTTAAACTTTATTTCAAGTGAATATTTTCTACTTTACATAAAATAAATTTTATAACTGTATATGTGCATTTATCTTCTCTTGTACTATCCTACATGCTATCATTGTCATATGAATTACATCTACATATATTATAAACAGCACCAAACACTATAATTTTTATTTTAGTCATATATATATTTAAAGTGAAAAAAGTAATCACTTACATTCTACCAGATATTTACCATTTCCAATGTTCTTTATTTATTCTTGAAGATCTAATTTTCTTTTCATATTACCTTCCTTCATCCTTAAGAAACCCCTTCAGCATTTCTCTTAGTGTAGGTATGGGCCCCACATACTCTCTTCAGTTTTCTTTATCTGTTAATGTCTGCATATAGTCTTTGTTCTTGAAAACTATTTTTGCTAGATGCAAAATTCCTCTTTGAGTTTTTTATTTTTTCTTCCCTATTTGGCACTTTTCTGGCCTCCAGAGCTTCTGATGAGAAATCAGTAGTCATTGAAATGGTATCTCCCTGTATGTAATGTGTCATGTTAATTTCACTGCTTTCAAGATAATTTTCATTATATTTAGTTTCAAGAGTCTGACATAATTTGTCTAGGTATAATTTTTCCTTTGTGGGATCTCTGAGCTTCTTGAATCTGGAAATTTATCTCTTTTACCAAATTAGAGTTTTCAGGCATTATTTCTTTAAATATTTTCTGTTTTGTTCTCTCTCTTCTTCTGTAACTCCAATTACCAATATGTTATACATTTTTCTGTTTTTTTTTTTTAAATAAATCTCTTCTTTAGACTGGATCATTTTTATTAATCTATCTTCAAGATCACTAATTCTTTTAATTTTTGCCTGTCCACTCTAGTATTAAGGTATCCAGCAAATTTTTTATTTGATATTGTATTATTTTTCCTACTCAATAAATTTTATTTTTTAGAGAGGATTTAGGTTCAGAGAAAATTTGAGAAGAAATATATAGTTTAAATTTTTTATTTGATATTGTATTATTTTTCTTACTCAATAAATTTTATTTTTTAGAGAGGATTTAGGTTCAGAGAAAATTTGAGAAGAAATATATAGTTCCAATATACTTCCTACTCCTACACATTCATAAGCTCCCACACTATCAGCACCTTGCGCCTGAGTAGTACATTTGTTACAGTTGATAAATCTACATTTGAGTGACACATTATTATACAAAGTCCATAGCTTACATCGGGTTCACTCTTGATGCTATGCATTCAATGGGTTTTAAAGAATGTATAATGACATGTATCCAAATTATGGTGTCATATGGAATAATTTTGCTGTTTTAAAAATCTTTTATGCTCTGCATACTCATCCCCCTTTCCTCCCTAACCCTTGGTAACCAGTAATCTTTTTCACTGTTTCCATAGTTTTCTCATTTTCAGAATGTAATATAGTTGGAATCTTATTGATGGAAGCCTTTTCAGATTATCTTCTTTTGCTTAGTAATATGCATAAGGTTTCATGTCTTTTCATGGCTTGATATGTAATTTCCTTTTAGTACTCAATAACATTTCAGTGTATCAATGTGCCAGTTTATTTATCCATTCACCTACTGAAGGATATCTTGACTATTTCCAGGTTTTGGTAATTATGAATAAAGTTGCTTTCAACAAACATGTTCAGGTTTTTATGTGGATATAAATTTTTAGCTTGTTTGGGTAGATACCACAAAGTGTGATTGCTTGATTGTATGGTAAGAGTATGTTTACTTTTGTGGGAAAGTGTCTTCCAAAATAGCCATATCATTTTGCATTCACACCAGTAATGAATGAGAGTTCCTGTGGCTCTATATCCTTGCCAGCATTTAGTTTTGTCAGTGTTCTGAATTGTGGGCATTCTAATAGTTTTGTAATGGTATCTCATTGTTTTAATTTGCATTTTTCTGATTACATATGATGTAAACCTTCTTTTTATATGCTTATTTGCCTGCTTATGTATGTCTTATTGACTCCTTCTGTGGCTATGAGTCAGTTCAGGTGTTTGACTATTTTCTATTAAGGTTAAATGTTTTCCTATTGTTGAGATAGATATATTTTTTCATTTCTAACATTTCATTAGGTTTATTTTTATGTTTTGTATTTCTATGCTAAAGTTTTCTTTCATCCATCACAAGGATATTTTCTACTACCTCAATGAGCACATTTATAATAGTCGCTGAGCTGTCTTTGTCTGATGATTTCAACATCTGGATCATCTTATTTTCTTGGCTTTTACTTATTTTCTTTTTGCTTGAGATTGTCACATCTTCCTAGCTTTGTGGATATAGAGTAATTATACATGGTGTCCTGGATGATGGGCATGTAATATTTTAGAGTATCTGGATTCTGTTGTATTTCTGCAAGGAATGCTATTGTTTTGTTTGAAAAGCAATTAATTTAATTGGACTTAAACTTCCCACTTGAGGTAAGACACAGCTTTGATCACTGGCTTTCTCATTTCTTAGGTCCCCCTTTCTTTCTGATGGCTCTGGTTGCCACATGTTCTTTTCTCTAGCTCCTCCAGCCAAAAAATGATCAGTTTTTTATCACAGTTTTAGCCACTCCCCTCCATGGGTATAATTGTGATTGCCCTCAGGGCAAAGCAACAAAAAACAAGGCACTCCATGCCAGTGGCTTCCTCTAAACTTTGACTCACTTATCCAATACCTCTGCTTTATTTACTTTCCAGAGTCCTGGATTATTTCTGTTTGTTTATTTTTCTCTTTTGCTTCTCAACCTCACCCACCTCAAATGTATGGTTATTATATGCAGGAATGCAGGAAGTTTGGTATTAGGAATAAAGTTGATTTCAACAAACATGTTCAGGTTTTTATGTGCTATTAGGAACTTATTCCTCCTTAATAGTAGCAGACTCTTAGACTATTTAATTTTTGGTGACTCAACATGTATCTCACTCAAAGAAATTAAGAAATGTCTTAAAGAGTTGAGATACTCTTGTCTGACATGACATGATTATATTTCTATAAATGCCTTTTGACTATTTCTAGCTAGTGAGTACAATTAATATCTTAATCTTGGACGATTATTCTGTAAAACAAAAGTACAAGTAAAGAAAAAGATGGAGTAGTGAATGAGTAGTTTTTGCTTAGCAAAAGGTAGTTTGAATGAACTCTCACTAGTTCATGAAATCAGAGATGATAAAGCTAAGTCACTCTGACATCTACGTAGCATTCCAAATTTTTATATATAGTTCCATTTTATTTTTTTCTCATATGAATAACTGTTTTAATCTTAAGACAAATGAATTATTGACTAAAACTGAGGATGTAGTACAGTGCAGTGGATAAGAGTAGATTGTTTATATTCAGATCACAATCCCACTACTTCCCAGTTGTAAAACCCTGGGTAAGTTACTTAATTTCCTATAAATCGATTGTTTATATTCAAATCACAATCCCACTACTTCCTAGTTGCAAAACCCTGGGTAAGTTACTTAATTTCCTATAGATCAATTTTCTCATCTTTAAAATGGGGGAAAAAATTCCATATAATTCATTAAGACCCTTATAAAGAAATTAATGTGTTCAGGTTTTAGAGAGTATCTGACACATTAAAAAATGCCAGTTTTTTCCTTTTTAAATTATACTTTATATTTGGAATACATGTGCAGAACGTGCATGTTTGTTACATAGGTATACATGTGCCTTCGTGGTTTGCTGCACCTTTGAACCCATAATCTAGGTTTTAAGCCCCACATGCATTAGTTATTTGTCCTAATGCTCTCTCTCCCCTTGCCTCCCATCCCTCCATAGGCCCCATTGTGTGATGTTCCCCTCCCTGTGTCCATGTGTTCTCATTGTTCAACACCCACTTATGAGTGAGAACGTGTGCTGTTTGGTTTTCTGTTCCTGTGTTAGTTTGCTAAGAATTATGGTTTCCAGCTTCATCCATGTCCCTGCAAAGGACATGAACTCATCCTTTTATATGGCTACATAGTATTCTATGGTGCATATGTGCCATATTTTCTTTATCTAGTTTATCATTGATAGGCAAACAAATTATTTGTTATTGTTATTTTTATCCTTAGAAACATCAGGATGATAGGTACGTCTTTAAAATTTGAAATGAGTAAGGGGACTTATGGAGAAGTATACAACAGAGAAAATGTTAAATATTATTCCTTATTTAGATCTTGATGGGGCCAAATTTATTATTATTTCTGTTTAGCATCAGAAGTTATTTTTCTCTTGTAATATTTTACATACTTTCATTTTTATCATGCTGGTTTGTCTGGTTAGAATGTCTGGAAAACTCCTTTGCGATATATTCTTTTGAAAAATTGCTCATTTAACCCTTACCACATCCTTCAAATGATCCCTGAAAAGCAGCATAATGTAGAGAAATTCACCTGCTTTGGAATCAAATAGATTTTGAATATTACCTCTGTCATTCATAAGATGTAGACAGTTGAGACTTATCCTCATCTGAAAATGGGGGGAAGGTTGTCCATATAAAAGAAATGTTGAAGATTAAATAAGATGGCATTTTTTTAGTGTTTAATCAGGGTCTAGAATGTTTTAGGTACCCAATCACAGTGAATTCCCTTTTCTTTTCCCGTGTCATTCTGCTGTGAAGTCTTCCTGAACACTGCCAGGATGATCACATCTGTCCTTTCTCTAGTCTGTCAATTAAAATCTTCATCATATTCCATTAATGTGTCTTTCTTTATCATTGTGTTGGCTCTTCCTTAAGGGCAGAAACCTACGTGTCTTTTATAGGGGTCACTGTAGATTGTCTCAGTGGTTGTTTGTGTAGTGAATGAATAAAAATATGATTAACTTTAATTTCATTTGAACATATAATTTTTACATACTAATTAATACAATCTGAGAATAGATCAAAGGGCATTTAAATCAAATAAAATATTGTAGAGCAAAACAAATATAAAGACTTTTTTTTGGGTCTTACTCTGACATTTTTTTAAAGGTAATGAAAACATCCCCATGACCAGAAATCCTCAGGAATAATTCCTCTTGACTGCAATAAGTACCTACTTTTGAGAAACAGAAAGCTGATGAGCTGCAGGCTTCCCTGCTGCTAAATTCATCTAACAAGGCACTCCTGATGTGTTCTGATTTTAAGGCCAATGGGAACTCTATAGATTGGTTTGCTGCTCTCTCTTCTGATAAAGACAAGACTTTGAGATGTGCATGTTTATGTTAGTAAATAAATTCTGGTGTGAAATGAGAATTCAAGAATCAAGCCTAAGGCATCAAAAACAGCAATAAAGTGAATTTGTAGGCATATTGTCTTTGGTGCTTCCAGGACAAGGTCTGCATAGCTAAGGTAAGGCTGAAAAATGAGTAGTCATCTGCACCTCTGGGTGTTGTAGCCAGGACCTGAAATGACCTGTCTTGTGTTTCTAACAAGATAGTTGAGAGATACTCGGTCCTTTAAATGGATTAATCTCCTTGAATCATTTATATAATTGGAAACTAATATAATGGTATCAGAAGTGCCCAAAACAAATTTGTACAAAGCTTGCCAAATACTAGTCACAACTAAAATGACTTTTTTATTTGGGTGTAGAAGGAGCTACGCAATAGAGGCTTAGGTTTCTTTCGAGGAAGTTGAGGAAAAACAGCAGGACTACTCAATTCCAGTTGCTACATTCTACATCAAGGAAAGTGGTATGCAAATAATAAAGAGAGAAACAGCACAAAGGAAGAAAATCAAACTTACCACTGGGACAAACATGCAAGAGCACACCCAACTGTAACATATGAATTAATTCCTCAAATTAGAGATGCACATTTTATGCTAGGATGCTGAAAACATGATAGGATAACAGAAATGTCATCTGTTAGGAATCATGAGGAGGCAGAAAGGTAAAGGAACTAATTAAGAGAGATACAGGAGGGAGAGAGAACTGAAAAGCAAGAAGAAAGGAAGGAGGAGAGGGGAAAAGGGAGGAAGGAAGGAATAAAGCGATCTAGTTTTTAGAAGATATAAGGGAGTTAGAAGGAGAGTGTTAACTGTAGAAACCACAGCTTGCAAACTTTGATGATGGTATTCGTCAGAATTCTGTTCTTCATTGTTAATTGGATGGTTACTAATCTCTTAGGAAAAAGAAAGCATTAATTAGGAACCATAAGGAGCATATAAAAACATTTTATTGGTCGATTAAGATAATTTTATTGGCATGAGGTGTCTTTTTTTTTTTATAAAAAGAATGAAAGAAAGAAACAGGAAGAGATTTTAGAAAAAGAGAGAAAAGGAGAAAGAAAGAAACAGCAAAAGAAAGAAGAATGTAAGAGAAAGAAAGAGGAAGAGATTTTAGAAAAAGAGAGAAAAGGAGAAAGAAACAGCAAAAGAAAGAAAAAAGTGAAAGAGAAAGAAAGAGGAAGAGATTTTAGAAAAAGAAAAGGAGAAAGAAACAGCAAAAGAAAGAAAGAATGAAAGAGAGAAAGAAAGAGGAAGAGAAAGAGGGAGAGAGAATGGGATTCTTGTTTTATTGTCCAGGCTAGAATACAGTCTAAAAATGGATATTAAAAACCTCTTTTATGCCAATAATTGTGTTTAACAAGAGGTGTCTTTTTTTTTATAGCAAGGTGTTTGAAAAGTTTTCTCCATAATGTGCTAATGAGCACTTCTTATTGAACATATCTTGAATGATCATGTTCAAGATGAGGGCAGTGAATTTTCAGCCAGCATCACAACACATTATGATGACATTTAGGAATAAGATACTTGTTAAGAGCAAAGGATCTAGAATCAGTCTGACCTGGGTTTGAATTTTATATCTAATACTTAATATTTGTGAGTCCTTTGAAAACGTACTTAGTTACTAAGTCTGGAAAATTGAGATAATAACAGTACCAACCACCTAGAGTTGTTCAGAATATTAAATACGATAATACACATAAACTTGTCAGCACAGTGGCTGGAGCATACATGGAAATATGCAAAGAGTACTTACTATAAAAGCATTCAGAAAGGCAACTCATCCTTTGTGGAGTAGGAGTCAGAATTGGCCAGGGAAGGAGGAGTGTAGGGACAGACACTAGGAGCAAATATGTACAAGCAAGGGGGTAATAAAGCTGATGGATTTCCTTATCTGCAAACAACAGTTACAACTTTAGCTTGTAGAAAGGAAACACTTAAGGAGACAGGACTGGTGAAGGGCGAGACAGGGTAGGAAGACAAGGGTCAGATTAAAATGGAGTTACATGTCGTATTCAGGGTTTAGAAGTTATACTAAGCATGAGCTATGAAAGGAGGTTTCAGGACAATTTGAAATAGTAGAGCTTGAAAATATTTTGGTAAATATAACATTGAACTTTAAGGGGCTAGCAGATTAAAATGGAATAGCTATGCCAATTCTTCACCGAAAGAACAAAGTCACAGAAGCACCTCATCAATATGCTCAGTAGATCAGGAGGTACTTCTTTCTCAATAACTTTCAAATAATCCTACTTTTGGTATTATCTTCAATTTATTTTTGTTTACAAAGTTTTTTTCCCCCTCAAATGTAATTGACACTATTTGGTAAAGTCCCTGCAAGAGGGTTTGCACATGGTATGTTTCTGAACTGTATGCAGCACACACTTACATGCTAGACTGAAAACAGAATTAGACGTTAGTGACTTTTAAGAAAGATCACTAATGCGAGACAAAACCAATCTTCTCGAGGATGTTTTTTTTTTTTTTTTACTTCAAAGGAAGGCTTTGAATCCTAGCACCTTCTTTGAATCTCTTTAAGATGGCATCAAAATTTTAAGCAATTGTTTTCCATTTTGCAAGTGACTCTGAGCTCTTTAAACTTTGGAATGAAAGCAAAGAAAGAGAATGATATTAATCTTCTCATTTTCAGAATTTTTGTGTATTATGATTTCTTTTTTTGAAAATATCTGAATACATTATTAGAAAAAGTTGTTTATGACCTTGATTATGGTATGAATGAACTATGACTGAAACAGTAAAACAAGAAAATGAGAGTATGCTAAAATGTCTTTCCCCATTCTGAATCAGCTTTTCAATAATGAAGTTCATATACAAAGAATATAGTGGTGTCTTCATCTATTCATTCAACTGCAGTAAGATATTATAATTATTTACATGTATTTATCATAGCAGTACTTTTTATTTTCTTTACTACTGTTTATTATTTGGTCTTTAGTCCTACATTTGAGGGATTTAAAAATCTAACATTTAATATTAAGTTCTGAAGCTACAAGATTTGGATTTGATTCTTTACTCTTTCAAGTTTTGATTTGCAAGAAATGATACCTTTTTTTGAGCTCTAAATTTCTCCACTATAAAATAGATCATGAATGAAATCAGAGGCTTGAATTCTGAGAGCCATGGTTCAAATTTATATAAGATAATTTTATTTTGAGGATTAAATCGTCTAATATGAGTATTACATTAATTAACGCATATTAAGTGCTAAATAAGAAGGTACAATATTAATAGTAACACCTGCTCTTCTTAATTCTCAGGCTAATGGTGCAGATTTCAGAGTTGTATGAAATATGTCATCATGTGATGGTATGTATCAGACAAATACTCAAAGGTAGAAAGTGCTAAATAAATATTTGATGAGTAAATGAATTAAAATTTAACATATTAAAACTTAGTATCCTTCTTTGCTCAGAGTATGTTATGGGGGTAACAATAATTGTAAAGGTATAAAAATCTTAGCTCAACATCTAATGTTCTATGACTTAAGGCAAAAAATATTATACCTTGTAAGACTCAGCCTCCTTTTTTGCAAAATGAGTATAAAACATGGGATTATTATTTAGAATACTATAACATTAAATTATTATTCACCAGCTTTGTGTAAAAAATGCTATCAGCAGTTAGATGTGTTTAAACTGTTGTTTTAAATGAATAACCACATTATTAGAGGTAGATTTCATTTAGGATGTTTTTCAAGTTTCAACCTTTATAAAGGTTTAGAATTGGTCTCGTTAGTAATTTTGTAATTAAAGCAGTTTGAGGAAAATATACTTTATTGTTAACCATTGTGAAGTATTAGAAATTGTATGCAAATAACTTGCATTTTGAGAATTCTAGAGTAAATTAGAATTGTACACACATCTCACCTTCGTACTGAAACTAGAGATGATTCTGGTATGTATTATCTGTTACAACACTGAGGCTTTAGCTCCACACTTGGTAGGATTAAGTTCAACATAACACACATGACAGTCTCAAGTATATATTCACAATTCAACCACAGGCTGCAGGGTGGACTTATGGATGACTTGTCTGAGAATTGACAAGTCCTGGATTACATAGCTTCTTATCCTTGGCACAGCTGCCTTTGAACTGACAGCAGCCACCTGTGGTCTGGATTGCTGCTGCTCTCCAGCAGCTTGTGCTACTTCACACCCAAGCTGGATTAGGCTACTCTCTGAGGCTTGAGGCTCTATCCATAGACCCATAGTCTAATTGCCATACCCAGTCCCCAACATGTGATCTAGTACTGAACACAGAAACATGTCTTATAGTTCATTGAGGATTAGGTTCCTCACTGTGCACATGCTCAAAATAACTGACACAAACATTTTATTTCTCTCCATGTTGTCTCTTGTTCTTCCTGAAATTGGGTGGAAATCTATGAAGAGTACACTATGAAGAGTACTGAGTGCCTAGTTTGTGCCAGACCTTTGCCAGGTATATTTCATAATCAGTTTTGAAATGATTATATTATTCCTTTTAAGTTTGCAATATTCTTTTGAGGACTCAAGGGCTATTTGAGCAGTTTTCATCAATTGGAGTTGCTTGTTTGCAAATTGACACACAGCCTTATTGTTTCACACTTCTAATGTATATGCTGAATTGGTCAGCAATCCAGCTGTTTGTTGAGTCTTCACTGGGATTCCCTGGAAAACAGAGCCTGAGGAGGAAAGCTCACTTGTTAACCATTTAAGGGAGTGGCAGAGTTAGTATGAAATCTCAGAACAGCATGAAGCGACAGAAAAGGAGAGTAAGATAGAAAAGGAGGAAAGCAAACATAACATTCTGTATTACCAAGATGGCAACAGCTTCACAGATTGCTGGTTGATTAATCTGAGGGCCCTTTCAAGGACAGGCTGTAGGGAACCACCGTGTGTTTGAGAAGAGTCAGTGGGTGATGTGCAAAATGAGAATAAATTATCTCCCAGATCCTTCTGTTCTGTTCTCACTGGTCCACATTCAACCATATAATCCAGCTGATTAGCACTCTGAGCTATTGTAGCTCAAGTCCCACTTTTGAGACACTCTGAGGAGCCGTGAATGTTTAAGACCCCCTCCATTCTAGTGGTGTTATCCAGCCCCTCCTAGTAGACAATGGGGAGGCCTGGTCCTAGAACTTTGGATATTGTACTTCATCTGAGACTGAATGTCAGGCCAGTAGAGGGTTTGCATCTTCCCACTGGCTATGGAGAACACCAGGGAAAGCGATGCCTAAGCCCAGTCCACATGCAGGTAAAGTGGAACCAGCTGTCTGGGGCTCTCCACAGAGCCAGCCATCAAGTGCTCAGGAGACAGATGGAGCCAAGCAAATCTGGGGAGGTATATAAATTGGGTTGGATATGATTAGACTTTTTAATGGACCCAGTATAGAAGTAGGATGCAAATCAGAAATGGACATTTATTGAGAATCTACTGTGTGACAGACTCTATGTGAAGTTTTTTTTCCCCCACATAACAACATATGTTATGCTGATAAGCATGCAAATTTTTATATATTAGTAGGATGTAAATAAATATGTAGCTATAAAGGTTTTTAAGACCAAATTGACACAGAAGATACTTTTCTTATCTCATATTTCCATAATCCTATTTAATTCAGTCAAGTCTTTCAAATCCATCTAGAGTTAATTATCTCTCTCATTAATTGTTTGGAAATTACAAGTTATGTGAGGCCTGGACTCTCCCCAGTGCTCCCATCAAGCTCTGGCAACCTGCAGCTCATGCTGTTTACACACGTTTTATTTGCTGATTTCCACCTGTAACAAACTCATCTTGACTCCTAAAAGTTACCAGTATCTGACCTTTGTCCTTACTTTCCCCTTTTCTGTCTAACCTCCTCCCTTCTTAGTGCACTGGGACTTCCCTGTGTCCAAGACTGATCTCTTTAACCATGTCCTGGTTCTGCCATCCTTGCTCCACCTCTCCTTAACCAGAGACCTGCAGCCAGCCCTTCTCTCCCTGCTGCACGTCAACCTCTCTCTGCTAGATATTTCCGTGATAGACTGTGGCCAACACCCTTAACTACCTAACTCAATTTCTCCCTTCCTTACAATCACTCTCTAGCTTCTTGCAAGTATAACAGAGCCCACATTTTGTCAGGTGCTCATCTTTTGCTGTCTTCTTTTCCAAGAAGGTGCCCATCTGTAGTCTCATGGAGTGCAGTCTTCATATGTATTGTAGTCTCACCGACCACCTTGCTGATGATTAGTCTAGGGTTTGGCACATGATACTATTTTGGCCAATAAGAGTGAGGGGAAGTTTCCTGAGTAATACTAAGAAAAGTTTCCTCATTTCAAAAAGAAATATGCATGAAAACATCTTTCCCTGATTCTGCTCCCCCACCTTTTTTCTGTTTCTGGATACTGTTGTTTGAGGACTAAATGCCTGAACTTGCTGCAACCATTTTGGAGTATGAAGGGGCAAGCCTGAGGGCAAAATCCAAAATGATGAGGATATGACAAAACAGAGAGATGAAAAGACCTAAATCCTGATTATGTCATTTGACTGCTGCCCTATGCATTGGTAGGTGGGATAATGAACAGCTTTACTTTTTAGTTGTCAGCTTGTTTCATCTTCTTTTTACTCTTATACCAAATAATATTTGTCATCTGCTCCACGTGCCTTCTGAAGCTGTTCTCAGTAAGGTCACAATAATCTTTCAATTGACAAAACAACTGGCAGTTTTCAATCTTTATTTTGCTCAACCCTCCATTTCACTATTAACCTCAGCCTACATGAAATGCCACCTTTCCTTGGATTCAAGTAAGTAGCATCCTCCTCCTCTACTTCCTGTCTTTCTGGTCACTCCTCAGGGCTTCTAAAAATTGTTTTGGAATATGTGAAACAAACTAAATGTATAAGAAATAATGTAACAGACATCTGTGTTTTCACCAGCTAGCTTTAACAAACATTAATATCTAATTGTATTTATTTATTTTGGATCTTTTTGGATTCGATCTTCTTTTCTGTCACCTGCCCTCAAAGGCACCTTCTCTAGAGTTGTTCTTCTAATTTTATTACTGTTATTATTACTATTTTATTTACTTGTGCCTTCCTGGGCAATTGTGTTCATACTCATGGCTTTACAATAGATTTCTCCATCTGGGACTCCCTTCCCAAGTTTAAAACCTGCGGATCTTAGGCATTTTCACAAAAATATTTTATAGGTACCTTAAATACACATAATACATATCTCAGTCTAGTTTTAGGACACATGGAAGCTCATCAACACAGCAGGAGTTGTTTCTTAGAAGGAGAGTGACCCCTCAGGGACTGTGTTCTTTATTCAAAATTCTGGAGACTTTATAGTGCCTCTCATTCTAAGGATACATACATATGCTCTCTCCATCATGGCTGTCTGCCCCAGACACTTACAGCAGAGAAGTCATGGGTGCCTTACATGAGAGCTTGGATCAATTAATTAGAGTTCTTTATCTTGCTTTCAGTAAGCTTGTACTCAAAGTGAGTAGCTTTATGGTCATACACACACACACAAAATCCCTTCCTGGTTGTGAAAGACTCAGAATTTGGAGATTTTAATTTATCAGAATCATCTTTTGTCAGTTGGCTTTTAATGAAGTAAGTTCTCAGGCTTCCAATGGAGATTGTAACTGCAGCACTTTGTTGCCCAATGCACGTTATAGACCTATTCATGCATTCAGTCGATGTTTATTGAATGTTTACCACATGCTATTGGGCACTGTTTTGAGTGACAGGAATTTGGTGGTGATCTCCATGAAATTCAGAGTCTGTTGAGCAAGACAGCCGTTCATAAAATCATCATCCAAACAAATTTAAAATTATATCCATGATAAGGGTGTGAGTTATAGATCCTATGGACATGTAAAATAGGTGATCTGACATAATTTGGTGATGGCCATGGCAGAATTGAGTGTGGACCTAAAACTTGATAATTAATTGGAGCTAAAAAGGAAATTGTGTGTAGTGGTGGTGGAGTGGGGCCCAGGGAGAATGTTCCAAGAGGAAACAATATATGTAAAGACCCTATGATAAGGGAGTGCCAAACAGGTCTGTATTCTTTCTTTCACTTCGAATTCTCAAAGTACATACCTAAGAAATTTAAGTTTTTTGAATACTGTGAGGAAAGTGTTGAATACGTCTTAAACCTCTTTCCTCATTTTGTAAATTCACAAAGCATTTTAGCCTACTAAGGATTAAAAATTCATGGCATATGGAACTGGTTTAGCTTTATTTAATCAACATGACCACATGTCCCAAACTTATTTTACCATGAAATTCTTTTTTTTTTCCTCTGCATTAATGGTTATTCACCTGGAGCAAAATTAGTGTTCTCAGCAAACAAACCAAACATACAACTGTCTGGGCTACATTATTCCAAGGATTAGTGATTCCATGGCTCTTTTATGTGGGACATCTCGGGCCAAAACTGCCTGACCAGATTTGGACAAGAGATAAAGCAGTTAGATCTGCAGGTGTCTGTCCTAGTCCATAAAACTTGGGGTCTTTGGTGAGAACCAGTCATTTCAGCACAAATTTACTCCCAGATCTCCCAATACTGGGGCACACAGATAAGTCTATTCTCTTCTGCTTAAGTCAGACATCTCTAGTCTAGACCAAGGGTCACAACTTTCTTCTGAAAGGATCAGATAGTAAATGTTTATGCTTCTGGGCCACATGAACACTGTTGCAACTACTAAACTCTGCTACTGTAGTACGAAAGCAGCCATGGGCAATGCGTAAATGTATGGATGCAGCTGCATTGTAATAAAAAATATATTTGCAAAAACAGGCAGTCTACCAGCAGGCCATAGTTTGCCAGCTCTAGTTCCATCTCATTTCTGAAAGTCATTCTGGGTGAAATTACTTCTAATGCCATTTTGCCTCTAAACCACAGGTCCATGTGTAATCACACCTTCCTTATGGATTACATATTGTAATGTGACAAACAGTGGTAGTGAATACTGTGTGAAGGTTTCCACAGGTATTCTTCCTGAAGGGTGGTGAATAGTTCATTAAGGTTTCCACAGGGATTCATGGGGCAACCTATTTCTACTCAAATTTTCTCACATACTTCCTAATTTTTTTTCATGTGTCTAGAAGAAATTCAACTTTGTGGAGCTATCATGTGGTTTTATAAAAAAGGGGTTCTAAAGTTAACTGCCATCATGGCTTCAAGAACAGATCTTAGCATACTAATTATGTGACTACAAGCCACAGTCATACAATATAGCCCTTCGTTTTCTTCCATTATCTAGCTGTGAAATCTAGAACCAGAATTGGCTTTTGTCTCAACAAAGTTCACTCAAAGCTGAAAAAATCACACCAAAATACATACATATGTGTATAAAATATCTTCAATACCTGTACATCATTAAACCCTAGGAATAACTTTTATGCATCAGTCACCAGGCATCTTACTTGCAATGTGCAGAGAAATGAGAGGAAAAGCTTTTAATTACTTGCTTATTCACAGCTAATCATGGGTTCATAGGTTGATATGACTCCAGGATTGTATTATTTTCACTGATCCTAAATGCTATGGCATACTCTTATCTAGATTCTGACCTGAGGGCCGTGAATCTGCTGGGCAAGGTCAGCCATGGGGAATTAGCTCATAAAACAGATGCCACCTTCTTCCCAACTTCTGTTACATGGCATTTATTAACATTTGTATCACAGTCTTAGCTGTCAGACCAACCACTTTTAGAGAATTATTAAAGAGAAGCAGCAGTGCTAAAGAGAAGTACTAAAGGGAAGTACCAAGAGTACTAAGTACTAAAGAGAAGTACTAAGAGGAGTACTAAAGAGAAGTACTAAGGAGTACTAAAGAGAAGTACTAAGAGGAGTACTAAAGAGAAGTACTAAAGGTTAGTACTAAAGAGAAGACCAGAGAAGACCTCTTTACTTTAGAAGAAGACAGAGAAGACCTCTTTACTTTTCTAAAGAGGAGTGCTAAAGAGAAGACCACTTTAGAGAAGTACTAAAGAGAAGCAGGAGTACTAAAGAGAAGCAGGAGAGAAGCAGGAATGATTACTCTCAGTGCTTCCCACCTTATAACTGCCTTTAAGCCACCACCAGTTTGCATTTCAACCTGAGGGTCCTTTGTTGCAGCCCCTTCCTGGAACTACTTTGTATGTTTGTGTTTGTCTTTCAGATTGTTAGAAAAACAGAGCCCAGATGATCTCGTATAATTGGGGCATATTGTAAGAATAAGGCCTCAGCTCTTTCTTGCTCAGCCATTCCAGTGCCTCTCTCATCTCTCCATTGGCCTCTTGATCTCTTTCTCTGTGTTTCATCTTCAAACTCCCTATGCAAGGAGGACATGATCATCCAGGCTAATTACTATCTGATATCCAGCACAAATTTTCATTAGCATTTGGGTTAGACGTAGATTATCTGTCCAACAGAAGTAGTTTTCTTAAAAGCACATGACTTTTCTTGTCATAAAGATCAATCTGAAGCTGGGTAGAGTTACTAACTGAATCTTGAAGGCCTTGAGATCTGACCAGTTAGAGTATAGGCATACAGTATATGGAGTGACAGAGAACTATTTAGGAAAAAAAAGAAGAATTTAATTTCAAGGAAGAAATTATAAATGGTGCCAGTAGCAGCCACCAGTATCATACTAGTTGCTAAATCCAATTAGCATTATTCAGTCTTTATTTACTTCATCTCTGCAAAATTCAACATTGTTAAAACTGCCTCCTCCCCTTAATTTTCTTCTCTTTTATGTATCTCTCATCTTTGTTTTTTAGGTTTACTCTTCTTCTCATCTTCTAAATGTTTGTGCCTCTAAGGCTGATATTTGCCCTTGTTGATGTCATATTGTCCCTGAAAATCACATCCAATTATTGACTGTACCATGATTTGCTAGATGTATGGCTCCACTCATAATTGCTCTTAAATTCTAATTTTATAAATTTAGCTTTTGGCTGGGCATCCCAATTTACCTAGATGAAGGAAGTCAAACTCATTATAAGAAAAAAATGGTAACAAAAACTGAATTTGTTATTGTTTTTTCTTTCTTTCTTTTCTTTTTTTTTTTTAATCAACTAGTGGTTCTCAGTAGGAGATGACTGAGGTCCCATGGGAAGTTAAGGAATGTCTAGAGACATAGCCTTGACTAGGGGTGGGGGTATGTGTTACTGCATAGAGGTCAGAGATACTGCATAGAGGTCAGAGATGCTACTAAACATCCTACAATGCATAGGACAGTCTCCTCAAATAACTAAAAAAATATAGCCCAAAGTGTCAATAATGCCAAGGTTGGGAAACCATGCTGTAAATGTGTTTCACATATTTCCATCGTATGTGGGAATAGCATGATTATCTACCGTGTCACATAAGCCTAGAAATCTTTAAGTCATAAAGCAATAGTTTAGAGGCAGACCTTGGAGACAATCCTGTGTCAGATCCTGCCACTGCCACTTACCAACTGTGTGACCTTTGGCCAGTTACCTAATCTGTAGAATTTCCCCATCTCTGTAGAGATAGAATAATAATCCCTCTCCCATAGAATTCTTGTGAAGTTTAAATGAGTTACTACAGGCCTGGTGTTTTGAATAGTGTTTGGCTCCTAGTAAATGCTCAATAAATATCATTTGTTATTTATATTTTTGTTATTTTTATTATTGTTATTCTGACTCTGCCTGACCAACCTCTCCTTCCCTGCTTTTTAAATAATTCTTCCTGTCAATGCCTTTTTGAACATAACCCCCTTTTTTTTCCCTTAAATAATGCAACAACTTCCTAATTGATCAGTCTTGCCTTGCTTAAATTCATCTTCTATATACTCACTACAGGGTGCTGTTTCTAAAGCATAGTATTGATCATGTCACCTTCCAATTTAAAATCCTTCAAAAGTTTGTATTGTTTATAGGAAAAACTCTGAATTCTTTGACATGGCATAAAAAGCCAGAGAGAATAATTTATCTGCAGACATTATTATTTTCATCACTTACCCATACTCCTCCTATAGCTGCACTCAAACTTTGCGAAACTGCTTCTTATGACCTGAATTCATCATGTTTAAATTTTATTCAAAGATAAACAGAACAAATGACAAGGATGAAATGAGTATCATTCAATTATTAATCAAGAGTTAACTATAAAGTCAACCGTTGTGATATGTCCTGAGATAATAAAGGTAAATAAGAAATGATTTCTGCCTTCAAATAACTTAGTCTTAATTTTTTCCTATTTTTTTTTATTATTAAGTACTTTTTGTTTTAAGCATAATTCTCTAATTTCTATTCCCAGACTTATTTTGTAGAAGTTTGTATTTGTTTCTTAGAGGTTTGCTGTTGTAATATTAATGACATGGGAGATGCAAATTAATTCTTCTTCTTTTTTTTTTTTTTTGAGACAGAGTCTCACTCTGTCATCCAGGCTGGAGTGCAGTGGCGGGAACTTGGCTCACTGCAAGCTACGCCTCTCAAGTTCAAGCCATTCCCCTGCCTCAGCCTCCTGAGTAACTGGGATTACAGGTGCTCACCACCACACCTGACTAATTTTTGTATATTTAGTAGAGATGGGGTTTCACCGTGTTGGTCATGCTGGTCTCAAACTCCTGACCTTGTGATCCGCCTGCCTCCGCCTCCCAAAGTGCTGGGATTACAGGTGTGAGCCACTGCAGCTTGCCCAAATTAATTCTTTAAGATTGAAACACTCCAGGCAAGTGGCTACAGCCCTTCAGGAGGATTCTCCGAGGTTCATGGTCTCATGGTCAGTTATTAACATTGATAATTCCTCTACTGATAGAAAAAGTTTTGGGTACACATTGTGGACCGCATTTTGTCACCTGACATAAGAATTACTGTAGTTGCCTAGAACTATGCATTTAGTTTTTTGTCCTTGTTAATCAAATCACTTGATGTACAAGTGATTTTGGTCACTTTTATATTTATCATATTTTTGTGACTAATATGAGTCATCTGTCACTATTTTCTCCCTCAAATTACTCCCAGACATGGACACAATATTTGATGTAGGCACCTAGCAAAGATTCACCAGACTATCAGTGAACTTGAAAGGTGACCAGGGACCCGATGTTGATGCTATTTCATTACAATGAGAGCAAATGATCAATTTAACATTTCTGAGATTAATGACTATTTTTGTGGTGTTAAAAGGCCACTAGTGAGAGTTTGCATTTTAATTTTGTAGCACTTAATATATTTAGCAATAAAGCTGTAGATTCAAATAAAATATACAGTATTTTGAAAATACATTACACTCTAAAATTTCATCTACTTTAAAATTGTTATAGACTTTTTGAAATGTCTGTCTGATGATGCCACATAAATTGTCAAAAGGAAAAAAATAGTGATGTGGAAAGTGACAATCTATTCTTAAACCAACTCCACGTATCATGAATACTATATAAAATCAGGGAGCCTTAGTCATTATCCATTGTGCTTGAAAATTTGAGTGATTTAGAAGCAGATTAATTAACTTAAAACTAATCCCCCCATACTCTATATTTTAATTCCATGAATATGATTCAATTGTCTCTAAGTTAGTACTTAATATTAATAGAACAACCAAAATAATGGAGTGTCTTGTATGCTGTCTTTATTTTCTGTATTTAACCTGCAATATAAGTGAATTTGACATCATTATTAAATGAGATTTGATGCATAATTAAATGTATGCCAATAACAGTAGCCTTATTAATATCTTTGGCATCATTAATTTAGCTTTTCTCTTTTCTTTCATCAATTTGAAATGACCTCTTTTAGTCCCTGGGAACACTTTAAGAACTGTCAAACTTTTCTTCTGCCAACCTTCAAAGGTCAAAACTTGCTGTGACACCTAAAATTCAAATGTAATTAGTTCGAGATTTACAGGGATTGTATGCCAATCTTCTAGTAGCTTAGAAATGACGTGGTATCTAACCTTTGGTGGCCCCAATAGACATTCAGATAGATGTGAAGATAAATAGAAAAATATTACCCACCACATGCTCGTGTGCCTGTTAGATTTCTTTTTTCCTGATTGGGGTTTTGGAGTTTGTGCTTTTACACATTCTCTTGATTTTAAGAACAAATTTCTCACAGCATCCTAGCACTGAGTTAATTTTCTTATTTAAAGCTTAGCTCACATGATATATATTTGGATCATTAAACTGAAGGACTTGTACAGTCATTATTTTTAATGAAGCATGTTTGAATAATTATGCTAATTTACAAAGCGCTAGAATCAAATCAAGTGATCAAAGTTTTCATGATTTTTATCATGTGTTCCTAACCCCCCTCTGCCACCATCACAATTTGCTGCATGTGGAAGTCTTTCCTATGAATGTGTTTGGAAATGGGTATTAATCAATGCTGTGCCATTAGAAAAAAAAGTTTGGGAGCAGCCTAATGTACTTTATGTTATGCTTCTATAGTGGACATTGTGAAGGTAATGTTTTTCAATCACACTCTCACCTAAATACCACCTACAATCAGTACTGCATTCTACCATGACAGAAAGCTGAATTTTTATCTGTTAAATGCATGAGCTTGGGGCAGTGATGTGTCTGAAGTGGTTTAAATCTGAAATGTGATGTGCTGCAAAGAGAGTTGATTGACATCTTTGTTTATTGAAAAGTATTACATGAACAACAAAACATAGGCAGAGGCAGAACACTCCATTGCAAAATGCAGCTGTGTTATTTTTCAATCTTATGTGCTCTGCCCCTTTGAAGCTTGTCTGATGTAATAAAGCCAGAGGATATAAAACAAACAAGAATCTTCTTGATTCAACACTCAAAAATTTAGACAAGGATTTTTTTTTTTGTCTTGGGGTAAAATATCTCCCACAGAATTCTCCCTGCCCTGACATCCTATAAGGATATTTACTTCTGAAAAACTGTACATTTAAAATTATGTTCTTATGTTTATGAACTTGAATATAAATTAAGAATTATTTAATAAGAAAACAAATTGGAGAGGGTTGAATGTTTTTATGTATCCTCTATAAATGAGGAAAAGGACATTAATGACACTAATCTTAAAGCACTAAACATCCAGAATAAGAAATTAAATTCCCTTTAAATTTTATGTTAGAATAATTATCCCCCTCAATGCAATTTGCCCATGTTTTATTAAAGCTTTATTATGTCAAGGTAAATAGAGGTTAATGCTTCTGTTACTTCTTCCAATGAAGTATTATCTTTAATCTTGTTTTAATAAAATAGTGGTAAATTGCACAGTAGGGGTAATCACCATGGGCTAATTTAGAGAGTTGTAAAATCCTTTACCAAGTATATACTCTAGTTAAAAATAGAAGTAGTCTTAAGAAAACACAAATTGCAATGTAACTTGGAGGAAGTTAAGGAGATTGCTATTCATAATTTTAATTACTTAAGTAGATGTTTATTGAGTACCTACTATGTGCATTGTTCTGGCTGTGTCAAGGGTATGAAAGTATATAAAAATGGACTTTCTCCCTAAGGAGCTTATGATTAACAACTTGGGCAAATACATAAAAACAAATCACTATTGACTATGAAGCCTGCCATAACAAGTGTGAACATCCCACATCCCTGCCATGGATGTTTAGAAGAGAGAAAAGTCACTCCAGGCAGAAGATCAAGAAGCGGTCATCTGAACTAAGTTTTGAAGGATAATATGAAATGGAAAGGTGTCAGAGGAAAGGGAAAGATATTTTAGGTAGGGAAATGGCAAGAGCAAAGGACTGGGGCCAAAGAGTACCAGATGTCCAGTCAATATTTTCTTGCTAGGTTCAATCAGAGCTGAGAATTGGACTGAAAGACCAGTCAGAGTCTATTTCAAAAAGCCAGGTGAGAAGCAGAGAGGTCTTGTACCATTCTGGATAGGACAGCCTTATCTGGAAAAAAAATTCACTATATATATAATATATATAAATATGTGAATATATTTATAAATATAAAAAATATATAAAATATCCCACATTACTGAGTTAATATACTATAAACATTACTAAACATATGCAAAAATAGAAAAAAGGATGCTTTTTGTTTGTTATCTTCATATATCTTTTATGTATTTTTTAAAATTTAATTTAATGTAATTTTAAGATCTAGGATACATGTGCAGGATATGCAGGTTTGTTACATAGGTAAATGTGTGCCATGGTGATTTATTGTACCTATCAACCCTTCACCTAGGTATTAAGCTTAGCATGCATTAGCCATTTTTCCTAATGATCTCCCTCCCCCAACCCAAACCCCGGACAGGCCCTGGTATGTATTGTTCCCTGACCTGTATCCTTGTGTTCTCATTGTTCAGCTCTCACCTAAAAGTGAGAACATGAGGTGTTTGGTTTTCTGTTCCTGTGTTAATTTGCTGAGGATAATGGCTTCCAGCACCATCCCTGTCCCTGCAAAGAACACAATCTTGTTCCATTTTTATGGCTCCATAATATTTCATAGTGTATATGTACCACATTGTCTTTTTCCAGTCTATCATTGATGGGCGTTTGAGTTGATTCCATGTCTTTGGTATTGTGAGTAGTGCTGTAATGAACATACATGTGCATGTATCTTTAAAAGAATGATTGGTATCCTTTGTGTATAGACCCAGTAGTGGAATTGCTGGATCAAATGGTATTTCTGCCTCTAGGTCTTTGAGAATTGCCACACTGTCTTCCCCAATGGTTGAACTAATTTACATTCCTACCAACAGTATAAAAGAGTTCCTATTTTTCCACAGCCTGGCCAACATCTGTTTTATTATTTTTTTTTATTTTTGACTTTTTAATAATCACCATTCTGACTGGCATGAGATTGTATCTCACTTTGGTTTTGATTTCCATTTCTGTAATGATCAGCAATGTTGAGCTTTTTTTCATATTTTGTTGGCTGCATAAATGTCTTCTTTTGAGAAGAGTCTCTTCATGTCCCTTGCTCACTTAATGGAGTTGTTTATTTTCTTCTTATAAATTTAAGTTCCTTGTAGATGCTGTATATTAGACCTTTGTCAGATGGATAGATTGCAAAAATTTTCTTCCATTCTGTAGGTTGTCTGTTCACTATGATGATAGTTTCTTTTGCTGTGCAGAAGCTCTTTAGTTTAATGAGATCTGATTTGTCAATTTTTGCTTTTGTTGCAATTCCTTTTGGAGTTTTCATCATGAAATCTTTGCTCATGCCTATGTCCTGAATGGTACTGCTTAGATTTTCTTCAGGGATTTTTATAGTTTTGGGTTTTACATTTAAATTTTCAATCCATCTTGTTAATTTTTGTATAAGGTGTAAGGAAGGAGTCCAGTTTTAATTTTTTGCATAGGCTAGCCAGTTCTCCAAGCACAATTTATTAAATAGGAAATCCTTTCCCCATTTCTTGTTTTTATCAATTTGGTCAAAGATCAGATGGTTATAGATGTGTGGTCTTATCTCTGTTTTGTTCCATTGGCCTATGTGTCTGTTTTTGTAGCACTACCATGCTGTTTAGGTTACTGTAGCCCTGTAGTATAGTTTGAAGTTGAGTATCGTGATGCCTCCAGTGTTGTTCTTCTGCTTAGAATTGTCTTGGCTATGTGGGCCCTTTTTTGATTCCAGATGAACTTTAAAGCCATTTTTTCTAATTCTGTACAGATTATCAATGGTATTTTAATGGGAATCACATTGAATCTAATTACTTTGGACAGTATGATCATTTTCACAATATTGATTCTTCCCATCCATGAACATGGAATGTTTTTTCCATTTGTTGTGTCCTCTATGATTTCCTTGAGCAGTGGTTTGTAGTTCTTCTTAAAAAGGTCCTTTACTTCCCTTGTTAACTATATTCCTAGGTATTTTATTCTCCTTGTGGCAATTGTGAATGGGAGTTCATTCAGGATTTGGTTCTCTGCTTGTTTATTGTTGGTGTGTAGGAGTGCTTGTGATTTTTGCACATTGATTTTGTATCCTGAGACTGCTGAAATTGCTTATGAGCTTAAGAAGCTTTTGGGCGGAGGTTATGGGGTTTTCAAGATGTAGGACCATGTCATCTGCAAAGAGAGACAGTTTGACTTCTTCTCATTTTGTTTGAGTGCATTTATTTCTTTCTCTGCCCTGGATTGCCCTGGTGAGAACTTCCAATACTATGTTTAATAGAAACGGTGAGAGAAGGCATCTTTGTCTTGTCTCAGTTTTCAGGGGAAATGCTTCCAGCTTTTGTCCATCCAGTGTGATATTAGCTCTGGGTCTTATTATTTTGAGGTATGTTTCATCAATACCTAGTTTATTGAGAGTTTGTAACATGAAGGGATGTTGAACTTTATCAACAGACTTTTCTGCATCTATTGAGATAATCATGTAGTTTTTGTCTTTAGTTCTATTATGTGATGAAACACATTTATTGATTTCCATATGTTGAATGAGCCTTGCATCCTGGGGATGAAGCCCACTTGATTGTGGTGGATAAGCTTTTTGATGTGCTGCTGGATTTGGTTTGCTGGTATCTTATATTGAGGATTTTTGCACTGATGTTCATCAGGGACATTGGCCTAAAGTTTTCTTTTTTTTGTATCTCTGCCAGGTATTGGTATCAGGTTGATGTTGGCCTCATAAAATGAGTTAGGGAGGAGTCCCTCCTTTTCAATTGTTTGAAGTAGTTTCAAAAGAAATGGTACCAGCTCCTCTTTTGCCTCTGGTAGAATTCAGCTGTAAATCCATCTAGTCCTGGGCATTTTTTGGTTGGTAAGCTATTTATTACTTCTTCAATTTTAGAATTTGTTATGATCTATTCAGTGGTCCAGCTTCTTCCTAGTTCACTTTTGGGAGGGTGTATGTGTCCAGGGATTTATCCATTTCATCTAGATTTTCTAGTTTATTTGCATAAAAGTATTTATAGTATTCTCTGATGGTTGTTTGTATTTCTCTGGGGTCTGTGGTGATATCCCCTTTATCTTTTTTGTATGTCTATTTCATTCTTCTCTCTCTCTCTCTCTTTTTTTTTTTTTTGAGACAGAGTTTCACTCTTGTTGCCCAGGCTGTAGTGCAATGACACAATCTCGGCTCATTGCAGCCTCCATCTCCCAGGTCCAAGCAATTCTCCTACCTCAGTGTCCTAAGTAGCTGGGACTACAGGTGCACTGCCACCATGCCCAGCTAATTTTTGTATTTTTAGTAGGGACAGGGTTTCACCATGTTGGCCAGGATGGTCTCAATCTCTTGACTTCATAATCTGCCCACC
Organism: Cheracebus regulus; assembly: GCA_963574635.1. Taxonomy (NCBI): domain Eukaryota; kingdom Metazoa; phylum Chordata; class Mammalia; order Primates; family Pitheciidae; genus Cheracebus; species Cheracebus regulus. The sequence goes on from CAUYQU010069840.1 coordinate 157,444, forward strand.
TCGGCCTCCCAAAGTGCTGTGATTACAGGCATGAGCCACCAAGCCCGACCTTGATTCTTCTCTCTTTTCTTCTTTATTAGTCTAGATAGCCATCTTTTATATATATATGGAGTCTCACTCTGTTGCCCAGGCTGGAGTGCAGTGACATGATCTTGGCTCACTGCAACCTTCATTCTGGGTTCAAGTTATCATCCTACCTCAACCTCCCTAGTAGCTGGGACTACGGGTGCATGCCACCATGCCCAGCTAATTTTTGTATTTTTAGTAGAGATGGCATTTCACCATGTTGTCCAGGCTGGTCTCAAACCCCTGACCTCAAGTGATTCACACGCCTCAGCCTCACAAAGTTCTGGGATTACATGCATGAGCCACCATGCAAAGTCCACGGTCTATTTTATTATTATTATTTTTAAATACAGTTTCTGGATTGGTTGATTTTTTTTAAGGCATTTTGGTGTCTCTGTCTTCTTCAGTTCTGCTCTGATCTTGGTTATTTCTTGTCTTCTGCTAGTTTTGGGGTTTGTTTGCTCTTGGTTCTCTAGTTCTCTTAGTTGTGATGTTAGAATGTTAATTTGAGATCTTTCTAACATTTTGATGTGGGCATTTATTTATTAATTTATGACCACAGTTTTGTTAAGTATGAAATAGGAATAATACTAACTACATAAATTAATTTGTGCAAATTCAAATGGGAAAACCATGTCTCATATCAGTTCTACTGGGATTATAAAGCACAAGGATTTAATTATGATATAGTGACTTTATAAAATGAAGTCATCAAAGACATTATTTAATTGGAAGGGCATAACTAGGATCAACATGGATAAAAGTGCTAGAAGGAAACAAATTCTAGTCAACATTATAATTCTTATAAGTATGCATTATAAATATAATTCTTTTTTTAATTGTACTTTAAGTTCTGGGGTACATGTGCAGATATTGCAGGATAGTTCCATAGGTACACTCATGCCCTGGTGGTTTGCTCTCTCCATCCCCACGATCACCTACAGGTGATTTCTCCCAATGTATTCTCTCCCCAACCTCCTCACCCCCAGCTGTGCCTCCCCAACCACCCACCCACCCAACAGACCCCAGTGTGTGATGTTCCCCTCCCTGTGCCCAAGTGTTCTCATTGTTTAACACCCACCTATGAGTGAGAACATGCAGTGTTTGGTTTTCTGTTCTTGTGTCAGTTTGCTGAAAATGATGGTTTCTAGATTCATCCATGTCCCTGCAAAGGAAATGAACTCATCCTTTTTTATGTCTGCATAGTATTCCATGGTGTACATGTGCCACATTTTATTTGCCCAGTCTATCATTGATGGGCATTTGGGTTGGTTCCATGTCTTTACTATTGTAAACATCACCACAGTGAACATATGTGTGCATGTGTCTTTATAATAGAACGATTTATAGTCCTTTGGGTATATACCCAGTAATGGGATTGCTGGGTCAAATGAAATTTCTATTTCTAGATCCTTGAAGAATTGCCACACTGTCTTCCACAAAGTTGGAACTAATTTACATTCCCACCAACAGCATAAAAATGTTCCTATTTCTCCACATCCTCTCCAGCATCTGTTGTCTCCAGATTTTTAAATGATTGTCATTCTTTCAATTGTATTTATTTGACCTCAAATTTCACTGGAAAGTGTTAGAATGATAGGTTATGTACCGTGAGAATAAAGACTCTAAGTTATTTTTTGGTAACGATTAGAGTAGAGGGATGTCTTTATGTTGGAATTTCTTGTTTTTAGGAGGGAAAAAATTCTGGTCTGTGTTGGGATTTATCTAGTGTTTATTAAATAAAGTTTTAGTGTTTATGAGTGACTCTATTTTGCTTTAATTTGGTCTGGACTATTGAAGGCAGTGTATGAGCCCAGTCTAAAATAATGGCCTCATAATTTTGTTTAACAATTTTTTTGGTCAGATTTTTATTTAGGTGAGAGTGTGACCAACACTTGGGGCTTTAGCACTGTTTTTACTTATTATTATTTGGGGTTTTTGGTTTCCATAGATCATTACATGTTATGGTGTCTATGATCACATATTTTTTGAGTTTTTATTGTTTCTGCTGAAGAAATGCCATTTTGAGTGGCATTCATATAATATCATCAATGCCATCCATAAAATATCCTTATTTTATGGATAGAAAGGATATTTTATGGATGACCTTAAATATTTATATAAATATTTAAAAATTTTCACAGAATAGAGCACATCAGAGAGACTACTATTATGAACTTAAAATATATAAGGAGGCAGGATATGTAAGAAGAATATTGAGTTGGAAGTATGCTTTTTAGCCAGGTTCTCCATAAACTATGTAACTAAAATTAAATGAAGAATGAGGCCAGGTATAGTGGTTCATGTCTGTTATCCCGGCACTTTGGGAGGCTGAGGTAGGAGGATTACTGAAGGTCAGGAGTTCAAGACTACCCTGGCCAACATAGTAAAACTCCGTTTCTCCTAAGAATTAAAAATAAAAAAACTAGCAGGGTGTGGTGGTGTGTGCCTATAATCCCGGCTACATGGGAAGCTGAGGGAGGAGAATTGCTTGAACCAGGGAGGTGGAGGTTGCAGTGAGCCTAGATTGCACCACTGCACTCCAGGCTGGGTGAAAGAGCAAGAATCCATATCAAAAAAAAAAAAAAAAAAAAAAAGAGACAGATGAGGAAACTATTTGTTTTAATTAAGTAATCTGCTAATCTCTTATAACTGAATTTCTATAATATATGATGTATTTTATCTATGTGTAACAAGAAGTGTCAGCAATTGTACATTTATTATCTGTTTAGTCAGTAGGTAATTTAAGGTAGTTTTATTATTTAGTGTAACTTTTGTAAGAGAATTTAAGAAGCCTATTGTATAATCTTAGCCTTTATAGTAAAATCTGTTACAGAGCCCATTATAAAGGACAAATTGTTAATCATTGTTTTACTTATTGTAAACCATGGAGGAATTAGTGTAATAATACTGTCTAACTAGAAAGGTGAAAGCTTTCTGTCAATTTTTTTTAAAAAGTATGATGTAGGTTAAGAGGAGTGCACTACTGTTTGTTTTTCACTATGGAGTAACAAAGGTATTATTAAAACCTTTAGTCAATATTGGATCTTTATTTTTTTTCTATCAATGCATAAGTTTGTCTAGGAATAAGACTGGCTGTAAAATCTTTTAAAAATAAAAGTATATTTCATGGGTGCACATGAGTGTTCTTTAGTTTTGTTATTTATAGAGGCATAAGAAGAAAAATTGAGAGGTTAGAGTCTCATGATGGCAAAAAAGTCTTGATCTGTGATCTTGGGAAAGCTGTCTATGTGTAGGATGCTGTCTGTTATTGGGGAGAAACTTCTTTGGTTAGGTTTACCTTAAGGGTTCTAACAGGTATACAGTTTTAAGTATCTGGAGAGGCCCTCCTGAATTGTGAGATCATGAACCCAAGGTTAGAAATCCCAAAGTTTTGTTGTAGTGTGGGTGGTAATATTATATTGGGGTTCAGGGGTGCCCTCAGTTCCCCTGAGAGAACATTTCTCCAGATTCTTGGTCTATCACCCTCTCAAGAATGAGAGAGGAGACCATGGCACAGTGCCCTCATAAAAGTAAATGCCAGACTCAAAAGTGTTTGTAGAAAGTGATTTATTTAAAGCAGAGAGAGTAAAAGGAGAAGGATAGAGAAAAAACTAACTCTCACACTGAGTGAGAGAAAGAAAAGCTGCTCTCACACTGAGTGAGAAGGGTTCCCAGAGGGGGAAAACCAGAGACAGAAAGCTCCTCTCACACTCAGTGAGAGAATCCAGAAAGATGGAATCCAGGAGAGGAAAGACAGCTTCCACACTGAGTGGAAGGGAATAGAGAGAGAGATTGAGTTTAGGAGAGGAAAAGCAGCTTCCACACTGGGTGGAAGCGGACCACAGAGTGGAAATCCAGGTGCGGAAAGAGAGCTCCCACTATGTGGGAGGGGATTCCAGAGAGCTGAAAATCCTGTGTGGGTGAAGGAGCAGGAGAATTTACCCTGAGAGAAATTTCCACCTCGCCAAGTTCCTCTGGCCAATGAGACGAGTTCCTTTAAACTTCCACTGGGGTGATTGACTCTTAGTTTCTTCCCATGCCTGCAAAATTTAAACATAAACTGTTAAATTTCCTGGATGAAGATGGATGGGAGGGGGAGACAATATGGCCCTGGGAGGTTTTTGCCCCAGAAACTATGCCCCCTTGTGGACCCAGAAAGAGAACACATTCCCTCCGTAAGGGCAATTTTTCTTGGATGTCGTTTTTAGAAGACCCTATCTTTGGGTTCTGGATCTTGAAGGGTTTGATTATATTTAGTTGGTGGAACATGAACAGCTTTTTTTAATCTCAAAATATATTTTGACATAATGTATTAAAGCCTTGTAGCATTTCATCATATCAGAATTCAGGAGCAAAAGATATATGATGTTCCATTATTAGGGGCAAAGGCCTTTTAGTGACTGTTTTATAAAGGGCCAATTTATTTGGAAGTGGATTTGATTGTCATCAATCTGTGACATCTTTGACTAAGGCAATTTAGTTAATTTAATTTAGTTCCTTTTGTCTAATATTTTTGTAGCTGGTAATATGTTATTTAACTATTTTATTACTTGTCTAGTGAAATAAGCCTTTATTGTTGGAGGCTTTTTTTGGAATGTCTCATGAGGGAAACATTTCCTAATAATCTTAGAGATATTCTTATATCATTAGCCTTTTAAAATGAAAAGGCCTCTGTATAATTAGAAAACACGTATTAAAAATGGCAACTGAATGAAATCTCTCTACAAGTGTTTAAATCACCCATTAGGTAGCAGAAATGTATTATAATCGAAGTTTTGATTACCTTTCTAGGATTATGGGTTTGACAAACCAAACACTGGTCGTAAACCATTTTATGTAGTAACATTTTAGTAATTTAGAACAGTTGTTTTACATATATATACATACATATATGTTTATTTGGATTTTTTATAAGTCACAGAGTATAGAGCTTTTAATAATGGAAATTTTAAGGATCAGATGGCCATCTAGGCTTTCCATGAATCTACACTTAATATTGAAATTATATCTTTTTAAATATTAATTTTGTTTTTTAAATTTATGTGTGCAGCACTATTCATTAAGTGGGTTATTACAGGCCATTTGACTTGGTCCATGGAGTTTATTTAAATAAACACAACTTAACGATGTTAGTACTGGTTGATTTAGCATAAAAATCTAGCAGAATACTTTTTGGGGGTATTTGATTAATTTTTGTCCTGTTTGGGTTAATAGTTTTATAAATCAGTCAGTCTCTTTATTAGAGTTCAGGGAATTTTTGCCTACTCTAAATGATATGATCCTAAAGTTAACAGAAACCTGTACTTAAGAGTACTTGTTGGGGTCTTTTAAAATCTTTTTAATGAACATCTTTGAAGACATCATATTTTAGATTTTATTTTAAAGAGTTTTTAGAAAATAAATCAAAATTAAGTAATTGTGGAAACAAAATGGTCATGGTTAAAGACTTAAATGACAAGAAAATTTGGCTATTTTTGTAACCTATAATAATTTAATGTAATAACCATAATTATGACAGATAATACAGCAAGACATATTAGTATTTTAGGAATCTCACATAATTTTGGCACATATATTAATAACATATCTATAAAAATATAACAAAGAAAGTTAACTATTATTTCTACTTGACAATACTTTTAATGTAATTTAACATGTCAAATATGCCTGTGTGTTTTCTCTCTTTTGGAAGTTGTAACATCTCAAATTTAGTTTGAAGTTAAAAGATTTAATTTTGAACTTGAAATTTGATTTTGGGAAGCCTGTCAAATATGTTAAATGTTTAAAAAACTTAATCAATATTGGATCACAGGCCACTATAAAATCATAGTCATTTATTTAGCCAAAGTGATAAAGGATTTTTCAAATAAAAAATGTTTATTTTTTAATAGGAGGCTCAGTTTTTCAAATAATCAAAAGCCCTAATAAAGACAGCGTGAAATAGAATCTGTTTCTCCTCTCCCCTCGTTTTCTGTAAAGTTTATTTAAAGGGTGAGCAAAAATATTTTTGTCTTTTCTTAATATTATACAAAATTCTGTTCAAAAGAGAAAACCAAATTTTACTTTTGTATTTGTGTATTATCAATACTAAAGCTAATTTTAATTAAAAAAAAATCTATTCAATCAGCTTTTGACCACGGTTTTAATTAATGTTTTATCTCTTATAAAAAATTTAAATTTTTTTTCAACTTTTTATATTTATTTAGTTTTATCTGTATATTTTTTTCTTTAAGTTATTGGGGTACAGGCAATATTTCGTTACATGAGTATGTTCTTTAGTGGTGATTTGTAAGATTTTGGTGCACCTATCACCTGAGCAGTATACACTCCACCATATTTGTAGTCTTTTAGTCCTCAAAGTTCACTATATCAGTCCTATGGCTTAGATCCTCAAAGCTTAGCTCCCACATATCAGTGAGAACATACAATGTTTGGTTTTCCAGTCCTGAGTTACTTTATTTAGAATAATAGTCTCCAGTCCCATCTAGCTCACTGCAAATGCTATTAATTCATTCGTTTTTATGGCAGTGTAGTATTCCATCATATAAATATACCACAGTTCCTTTATTCACATGTTGATTGATGGGCATTTGGGCTGGTTCCATGATTTTGCAATTGTGAATTTTGCTGCTATAAACATGTGTGCAAATTTCTTTTTCTAATAATGACCTCTTTTCCTCTGGGTAGATACCCCAGTAGTGGAATTGCTGGATCAACCTGTAGTTCTACTTTTAATTCTTTAAGGAATCTCCACACTGATTTCCACAGTGGCTGTGCTAGTTTACATTCCCATCAGCAGTGTAGAAGTGTTCCCTGTTCACTGCATCCATGCCAATATCTACTGTTCTTTTTTAATTTTTTGATTATGGCCATTCTTGCAGGAGTAAGGTGGTATAACATTGTGGTTTTGATTATCATTTCCTTGATTACTAGTGATGTTGAGTATTTTTTCATATGTTTGTTGGCGATTTGTATATTTTCTTTTGAGAATGCCTATTCATGTCCTTACCCACTTTTTGATGGGATTGTTTTTTTCTTGATGATTTGTTTGAGTTTGGGTAGATTCTGAATATTAGTCCTTTGTCAGATGTATAAACTGCAAAGATTTTTTCCCACTATGTGGGTTGTCTGTTTACTCTGCTTCTGTTCCTTTTGCCATCAAAAGCTCTTTAGTTTGATTAGGTCCCAGCTGTTTATCTTTGCTTTTATTGCATTTGCTTTTGGGTTCTTAGTCATGCAATCCTTGCCTAAGCCAATGTCTAGAATGGTTTTTCCAATGTTATCTTCTAGAATTTTTATAGTTTCAGGTCTTAGGCTTAAGTCCTTGATCCATCTTGTTAATTTTTGTATAAGATGAGAGATGAGGATCCAGTTTCATTCTCCTACACGTGGCTTGCCAATTATCCCAGCTCCATTTGTCAAGAAGGGTGTCCTTTCCCCACTTTATGATTTTATTTGCTTCATTGAAGATCAGTTGGCTGTAAGTATTTGGGTTTATTTCTGGGTTCTTTATTCTGTTCTATGTGCCTATTTTTATGCCAGTACCACATTGTTTTGCTGACTATGGCCTTATAGTATAGTTTAAAATCAGGCAGTGTGATGCCTCCAGATTTGTTCTTTTTGCTTAGTCTTTCTTTGGGTATTTGGGCTCTTTTTTGGTTCCATATGAATTTTATAATTGTTTTTTCTAATTCTGTGAAGAATGATGGTGGTATTTTGATGAGAATTGCATTGAATTTGTAGATTGTTTTTGGCCATATGATCATTTTCACAATATTGATTCTACCCATCTATGAACATGGGATGTGTTTCCATTTGTTTGTGTCATCTATGATTTATTTCAGCAGTGTTTTGTAGTTTTCCTTGTGGAGGTCTTTCACCTCCTTGGTTAGGTATATTCCTAAGTATTGTATTTTTTTTTCCAGCTATTGTAAAAGGGATTGAGTTCTTGATTTGATTCTGTTTGGTTGCTGTTGGTGTATAAAAGAGCTACTGATTTGTGTACATTAATCTTGTATCCAGAAACTTTGCAGAATTCTTTTATCAGTTCTAGGAGCTTTCTGGAGGAGTCCTTAGGGGTTTCAAGGTAAATAATCATGTCATCAGCAGTTTTACTTCCTCTTTACTGATTTGGATGCCCTTTATTTTTTTCTCTTGGTTTGATTGCTCTGGCTAGAACTTCCAGTACTATGTTGAGGAGTGGTGAGAGTGGGCAGCCTTATAGTTCCAGTTCTCAGAGGGAATATTTTCAACTATTCCCCATTCAGTATTATGTTGGCTGTGGGTTTGTCATAGATGACATTTATTACATTAAGTTACGCGCCGTGTGTATTAGTTTGCTTTCACACTGTAGATAAAGACATAGCCAAGACTGGGAAGAAAAAGAGGTTTAATTGGACTTTCAGTTCCACATGACTGAGAAGGCCTCAGAATCATGGCAGGAAGTGAAAGGCACTTCTTACATGGCAGCGACAAGAGAAAAAGAGGAAGAAGCAAAAGCAGAAGCCCCTGATAAACCCATCAGATCTTGTGAGACTTATTCACTGTCATGAGAATAACACAGGAAAGACTGGCCCCCATGATTTGATTACCTCCCCCTGGGTGGCTTCCCACAACATGTTGGAATTCTGGGAGATACAATTCAATTTGAGATTTGAATGGGCACACAGCTAAACCATATCACCTTGTATGCTGATTTTGCTGAGAGTTTTAGTCATAAAGGGATTCTGGATTTTGTTGAACACTTTTTCTGCATCTACTGAGATGATCATCTGATTTTTGTTTTTAATTATGTTTATATGGTGTATCACATTTATTGACTTGCGTATGTGAAACCATCCCTGCATCCCTGGTATGAAACCCACTTGATCATGGTGGATTATCTTTTTGATATGTTGTTGGACTCAGTCAGGTAGTATTTTGTTAAGGATTTTAGCATCAATGTTCATCAAGGATATTGGTCTGTAGTTTTCTTTTTTGGTTATGTCCTTTCCTGTTTTGGTATTAGGGTGATGCTGGCTTCATAGAATGAATTAGGAAGGATTCATTCTTTCTCTATTTTGTGGAATAGTGTCAAAAGGATTGGTACCAATTCTTCTTTGAATTTCTGATAGAATTCTGCTGTGCCTCCGTTTGGTCCTGGACTTTTTTGTTGGTAATTTAAAAATTGCTATTTCAATCTTGCTGCTTGTTATTGGTCTGTTCAGGGCATCTAATGCTTCCTGATTAAAGCTAGGAGGGTTGTATTTTTCCAGGAATTTGTCCATCTCTTCTAGGTTTTCTAGTTTATGTGTGTAAAGGTGTTCACAGTAGCCTTGAATGATCTTTTGTATTTCAGTTGTATCAGTTGTAATACCTCCTGTTTTGTTCCTTAGTGAGGTTATTTGGATTTTCTCTCTGTTTTTCTTGGTTAATCTTGCTAATGGTCTATCAATTTTATTTATCTTTTCAAATAACCAGCTTTTCGTTTCATTTATCTTTTGTATTTTTGTTGTTGTTGTTTCAGTTTCATCTAATTCTGCTCTGATCTTCGTTATTTCTTTTCTTCTGCTGGGTTTGGGTTTGTTTTGTTCTTGTTTCTCTAGTTCCTTGAGGTGTGACCTTAGAATTTCAGTTTGTGCTCTTTCAGTTTTTTTGATGTAGGCATTTAGGGCCATGAATTTTCCTCTTAGCACTGCCTTTGCTGTATTCCAGAGTTTTGATAGGTTGTGACATTATTGTCATTCAGTTCAAAGAATTTTTTTATTTCTGTCTTGGCTTCATTTTTGACCCATCATTCATTCAGAAGCAGATTATTTAATTTGCATGTATTTGCATGGTTTTGAAAGTTCCTTTAGGAATTAATTTCCAGTTTTATTACATTGTGGTCTGAGAGAAAGCTTGATATAACTTCAATTTTCTTAAATTTTTTGAGGCTCATTTTATGGCCCATTATATGGTCTATCTTGGAGAAAGTTCCATGTGCTGTCAAATAGAATGTGTATTCTGCAATTGTTGGATGAAATGTTCTGTATATATCTGTTAAGTCCATTTGTTCCAAGGTATCGTTTAAATCCATTGTTTCTTTGTTGACTTTCTGTTGCGATGAACTGTCTAGTGCTGTCAGTGGAGTATTGAATTCCCCACTATTACTGTGTTGCCACCATCTAATTTCTTAGATCTATTAGTAATTGTTGTATAAATTTGGGAGCTCCATTGTTCGGTGCATATATGTTTAGGATTGTGATATTTTCCTGTTGAACATAGCCAAGACTGGGAAGAAAAAGAGGTTTAATTGGACTTACAGTTCCACGTGACTGAGAAGGCCTCAGAATCATGGCAGGAAGTGAAAGGCTCTTCTTACATGGCAGCGACAAGAGAAAAAGAGGAAGAAACAAAAGCAGAAACCCCTGATAAATCCAGAGTTTTGATAGGTTGTGACATTATTGTCATTCAGTTCAAAGAATTTATAGAATTTTTACCATTAAAGAATGTCCCTCTTTGTCTTGTATAATCACAGTTGCTTTAAAGTTTGTTTTGTCTGATATAAGAATAGCTACCGCTGCTAGCTTTGGCATCCATTTGCATGAAATGTCTTCTCCCAACCCTTTGAGTTTATGTGAGTCCATATGTGTTAGGTGAGTCTCCTGAAGGTAGCAGATAGTTGGTTGGTGACTTATTACCCATTCTGTGGTTCTGTGTCATTTAGGCCATTTCCATTCAATGTTAGTATTGAAGCGTGAGGTACTATTGCATTCATCTTGCTCTTTGTTGCCTATGTACTTTGGCGTTTTGTTTTTGCTTTAAATTTATATTTTTGTTTCATAGGTCCTGTGTGATTTAAGCTGTAAAGAGGTTCTGTTTTGATTTGTTTCAAGATCTGGTGCTCCTTTTAGCAGTTCTTGTAATGGTGACTTGGTAACGGCAAATTCTCTCAGCTTTGTCTGGAAATGACTGTATCTTTCCTTCATATATGATGCTTGGTTTCACTGGATACAGAATTCTTGCCTGATAATTGTTTTGTTTGAGAAGGCTGAAGATAGGGCCCCAAAGCCTTCTAGCTTGTAGGGTTTCTGCTGATAAATCTGCTGTTAATCTGATAGGTTTTCCTTTATAGGTTACCTGGTGCTTCTGTCTCACAGCTGTTAAGATTATTTCCTTTGTCTTAATTTTAGATAACCTGATGACAATGTGCCTAGACAAAGATCTTTTTGTGATGAATTTTCCAGGTGTTCTTCATGCTTCTTGTATTTGCATGTCTAGGTCTGTAGCAAGGCTGGAAAAGTTTTCCTTGATTATTCCTCAAAATATGTTTTCCAAGATTTTAGAATCTCTTCTTCCTCAGGAACACCAATTATTCTTTGGTTTGGTCATTTAACATAATCCCAGCCTTCTTGGAGGCTTTGTTCATATTTTCTTATTATTTTTTCCTTGTCTTTCTTGGACTGGATTAATTTGAAGACCTTGTCTTTGTTGGATTGGATTAATTTGAAGATGTCTTTGAGCTCTGAATTTCTTTCTTCTACTTGCTCAATTCTATTGCTGAGACTTTCCAGAGAGTTTTGCATTTCTAAGTGTGTCCGAAATTTCCGGAATTGTTGTTTTTTCTTTATGCTATCTATTTCCATGAATATTTCTTCTTTTACTTCTTATATCATTTTTTGGATTTCCTTGTATTGGGCTTCACCTTTCTCTGGTACCTCCCTGGTTAGCTGTTAAGCGAGGTTAGGAGACTGAGAACATCCTGGATTCTTTTTCAGGTGAATCAGGGATTTCTTCTTGGTCTGGATCCACGTTGGTAAACTAGCGTGATTTTTTGGGGGGTGTTGAAGAGCCTTGTTTTGTCATATTACCAGAGTTGGTTTTCCGGTTCCTTCTCATTTGGGTAGCCTCTATTCAGAGGGAAGGTCTAGGGCTGAAGGCTGTTGTTCAGATCCTTTTGTCACATGGTATGTTACGTTGATGTAGTACTTCCCCCCTTTTCCTATAGATGTGGTTTCCTGTGAGTTGAACTGCTGTGATTGCTGTCTCTTTTCTGGGTCTAGCCATTCAGTGAGTCCACCCGGCTCCGGGAAGGTACTGGGGGTTTTCTACACAGAATCCTGTGATGTGAACTATCTATGGGTCTCTAAGCCACAGATACCAGTGCCTGTTCTGGTGGAGGTAGCGGAGGGTGCAATGTACTCCGTGAGGGTCCTTAGCTTTGGTGGCTTAATGCTCTATTTTTGTGCTGGTTGGCCTCCTACCAGGAGGTGGCACTTTCCAGAAAGCATCAGCTGTGGAGAGGGACCAGCAGTGGGCAGGGACTTAGAGCTCCCAAGATTATACACCCTTTGTCTTCACTACCAGAGTGGATAGGAAGGGACCATCAGGTGGGGGTGGGGCTAGGCATATCTGAGTTCAGACTCTCCTTGGGTGGGTCTTGCTGTGGCTGCTGTGAGGGATAGGGATGAGATTCCCAGGCCACTGGAGTTGCGTACCTAGGGGGATTATGGATCCCTCTGCTGAGTTGTGCAGGTTGTCAGGGAAGTGGGGGAATGCCGGCAGTCACAGGCTTCACCCAGCTCCCACCCAAACTGAAGGGCTAGTCTCACTCCCACTCTAACCCTCACAACAGCCCCAAGTCTGTTTCCAGGTGGAGGGTGGGGTGGGCTTGAAAAGTTGCCCCAGGCTACCTGCCTCTCAGCAGTGAAAGAGAAGGACTTAGTTCTTCCTCTGCCTATGGAGTCTGCAGGCTGGATTTGCACCCTCCCCCAAGTTCTGGCCAGGAGGCTATTCGCCTTGTTCAAATTGTTACAAAGTCCAGCTAGAGATTTCTTTCTTCCTGTGGTGTTTTGCCCTGCTCCTCTGGCCACCCTCGCAATAGATCCCTTTGGTGCCAGGCAGGATTGGGCTGCTAGGCGACCCAGTGAGCTCCTGGGCCTTTCTGCTGCTTCCTCTTACCCTTGTATTTGACTTGGTGACTCAGCTCCAGGTAAAGTTGGAAACTTCTCTTACAAACAGACCTTCAGCTTCTTCAGTGGGGGTGTGTATTTAGGAGAGAGGGGTCTCCCTTTTCCACTTTCATAGTTGGGGCACTCATAGTATTTGGGGTGTCTCCCAGGTCCTGCAGGAGCAGTCTGCTTCCTTCAGAGGGTCTGTGGGTCCTCTCGGGATTGCTGGTTTGTTCTTGCAGTCGATCTGGAGCTAAAATTCACAGTGTGATCCTCTGCACGCTGCTCTATCTGGAGCTGCAATCTAGTCCTGCCTCCCGTTGGCCGTGTTCTCTTTTTTATTTTTTTACTTGAAATAACTATTGAATAACTTCTAAATTAGAAAAATTGCATATTTCAACATACATTTTTATATCTTTATAACTTTTTTTTGCCAATAACACATATTGCTTTTTAAATACACTCTGTATACAGAATTCTTTCGTTTGTATCTAGTACTTTTAATTATCTTATCAACGGCAATTTTAACTCTTAACTCTAATTTCTACACTTGATGTTAGCCAAAAGGCCAAGAAGTGATAGTAACTCTAATTTCTAATGAAAACCTAGGAAGTAAGTAATTTTGAACTGTTTTATATTAGTACTTATACATTAAAAACTACTTCATAATTTAGAAGGATGTGTTGCCTTAATTTTTTGTTTATTAATATGTCTAAATATATATGGCTTTTTTATACTATGTAAAAATAAGATGCTAAAGTATATAAACTTAAATTTATGTTTAATAATTAATGTTTTAGTATTTTAACTTAGAAATGACTCAGACATTTTACTATTACTTAATTTAACATAATGGCTGGGTGTGGTGGCTCATGCTTGTAATCCCAGCATTTTGGGATGCTGAGGTGAGCAGATCATGAGGTCAGGAGATCGAGACCATTCTGGACAACATGGTGAAATCCCATCTCTACCAGAAATACAAAAAAATTAGCTGGGTGTGGTGATGCATGCCTGTAGTCCCAGCTACTTGGGAGGCTGAGGCAGGAGAATTGCTTGAACCCAGGAGGCAGAGGTTGCAGTGAGCCGAGATTGCGCTACTGCACTCTAGCCAACAGAGTGAGACTTCTTCTCAAAGAAGAGAAAATAAAAAATAACATGACTTTAATATTTTAAATTACTGAAGAGAATTTTGAAACTATGACACAGGTACCCTCCCTAATGTCTTCCTCAGTCATCCCAGGTCCTGAGTACCCATGTAGCACCCAGGACATCCATGAATGACAGAGCCCTTTTGGGTCCTGAATTTATATATCAGATATAAAACTTAAGAGAGAGGACAAAGCTGTGAAGAGGATGTCTGGAAGATTTGATTCTCTCAGCACAGCCAGGAGGCAAAGTTGAGCCAGGGAAAAAGGGGCCATATTAGGTTTGACTTCCTCTTGCAGCTGGTGGTCAAGGTACTGAGGATATGTCTCCAGGCCTTGTTATGGCCACATGTCTAGATCCTAGAATTTATAACCTCAAAACAAAAGACAAGCTCACAGTAAGATGTGTGTAAGGCTTTGAGAGAGTCTAGCAGCCAGCCTTTCTCTTTAGTGTGCAGACAAATTAAGTAAGCATCAACCATATTATAGAAGCAGCAGTTTTATTACCTTAAAATGTGTAGAGGTGACAGTATAAACCTGTTTGATCCATAGAACCAGGCAAAAATATTTGGGTTATGTTTAACTGACAATTTTGAAGACATTTTTATTTTACTAGAATTTTTAATATTTAAAATTTTAAATTAGCTTTATTTACCAAGCATATATAAATGTGATATGTGTCACACACACACACACACACACACACACACACACACTTACACACCCCATATATAGATACTTAGACAAAATCAGATCTTATAGCTTTTATAGAGAATTTTTATTTGTTGTCTTTTAAATAGTTTTTTTTCTTTTTTCTTTTTTTTGAGACAGAGTCTTGCTTCTGCTGCCCAGGCTGGAGTTCACTGGCATGATCTTGGCTCACTGCAACCTTTGTCTCCTGGGTTCAAACAATTCTCCTGCCTCAGCCTCCCTAGTAGCTGTGATTACAGGAGCCCACCACTACGCCTGGCTAATTTTTGTGTTTTTAGCAGAGATGAGGTTTCACCATGTTGATCAGGCTGGTCTTAACACCTGACCTCATGATCCACCCGCCTCGGCCTCCCAAAGTGCTGGGATTACAGGCGTGAGCCACCATATGTGACTGATAGCATTTTTTTCTATTTAGACTATAAATTATACGTTTTATCATCTTAAGTATTTGTTAGCAAGCAACCCTAAATTTGTATTTTTAAAGGAATGACTCTTAAATAAAACAAAGTTGGGAGAGAGATCCAAGATGGCCGATTAGCAACAGCTCAGGAATGTAGCTCCCAGTGAAAGCGCAGAGAACGAGTGGACGCCGCACTTTCCCACGAATTTTTGTTGCCCACAGACCGGGAGATTCCCGGCAGAGGAGCCACAC
>CAUYQU010069842.1:0-48738 GCA_963574635.1 Cheracebus regulus
GAGGGACAGCAGGGGGTGGGGAGTTGGGGAGAGATAGCATGGGGAGAAATGCCAGATATAGGTGATGGGGAGGAAGGCAGCAAATCACACTGCCATGTGTGTACCTATGCAACAATCTTGCATGTTCTTCACATGTACCCCCAAACCTGAAATGCAACAAAAAATTAAAAAAGAAAAAAAGAATTAATTTGAATGGCTCTGGCCTAGGGCTACAATTGCTCTGCTGATGAATAAACTGCCCTTGACCAACCAAGGCCTGGATCTAAGTGGAAAGGCACACTGCTAAGCACAAGGAGACCCAAGAACGAAGAGATTAAAAAAAAAAAAAACAGCCCCTTTTCCTTAACAGCCAACACTGCCATGCCAGGGACCTTTCACTGTTATTTCCCAATTGTCAAAATCAGCCCAGATGTAGGCTTGCATGCTGTTACCACCCCCTGACCCCACGCACCTCACCTTTGTTTTATGGGCCAGGAAAGCTGTCTCATGGCTGAATTGCACGAATTGGTGTAGTCAGGACCTCCACCTCTTGATCTGGGCCACAGACTCCTTCACTAGACCAGACTGCCCACCCAACAAGGACTGAGGGCCTGCCCAACAGATGTAAGCCAGCATCTCTTCATCTAGTTAGAGCAGCACACTGGGGATCCACAGATTAACAGGCCAGTGCAGTGGCTCACACCTGTAATCCCAACACTGGGAGGCCGAGGTGGGCAGATCACCTGAGGTCAGGAGTTTGAGACTAGCCTGGCCAACATGGTGAAACCCCATCTGTACTAAAAATAAAAAAAATTAGCCAGGTGTGGTGACAGCCACTTGTAATCTCAGCTGCTGGGGAGACTGAGGCAGGAGAATCGCTTGAACCCAGGAGGCAGAGGATGCAGTGAGCCAAGACTGTGCCACTGCACTCCAGCCTGGGCAACAGAGCAAGACTGTCACAAAAAAAAGACAAAAACAAAAAACCCACTCAAAACATTTTGACCCACCCACAGAAATAGACATGTCTAATTAAAAAAAAAATGCTTCCTAGAAAGGTAAGACAGGAAGAAGAAAGGACTATTTTGACAGAGATAGACAATTCAGCCAAAAAATGAGACCCCTTCCTTCCTTCACCTCCCACAGCTAATCAAACACCCAGGTACTTTTTCCCTGATTGGAATGACAGACGCTGCCCTAGAGACTGAGGACACGAGCCAGCCTTTGTGCCCCTGAAGTCAGCAAGGAACTACAGCAGGTTCTCAAATAGCATCATTGCGTTATAATGTTGATAAAAAGAAAAAAAAAATCAATTCCCAGCTGGAGCCACTGTCTGTGTGGAGTTTGCCCATTTTCTCCATGTCTGTGTGGGTTTTTAACTCTTGTTTGTATCAATCAGCCTACAGTAAAATTGTTTTCATTATACATGGTTTCATTCAAGACACGGTTTCTGAGAACCTATGTATGAGGTTAAATGAGGACTTACTGTACAGTCAGGCGCCACGTAATGATATTTTGGTCAGCAAAGGACTGCATCACGACAGTGGTCCTCTAAGATTACAATGCAGCTGAAAAATTCCTATTGTCTAATGATGTCACAGCCATCACAAAACCATACCACAAAGCATTACTCCATGTTTATAGTGATGCTGGCATAAGTATACCTACTGCACTGCCACTTAAGAGTGTACAATGATGTCCCAGGCCTTCACCTTCACTCACCACTCAGCCACTGACTCACCCAAAGCAGTCTCCAGTCCTGAAAGCTCCATTCATGCCAAGTGCCCTATACAGGTATACATTTTTCAAATCTTTTATACTGTATTTTCATTGTACCTTTTACATGTTTAGATATACAAATGCTTACCATTGTGTTATAAGCACCTACAGTGTCCAGTATAGCAACATGCTATATAGTTTGTAGCCTATGAGCAATAGGCCATACCACATTGTCCATGTGTGAGCAGGCCATACCATCTCGGCCTGTGTAAGCACACTCTACAATATTCACACAACAAAATTGCCTAACGATGCACTTCTCAGGATGTATCCCTGTCGTTAAGTGAGGCATTGACCATATATCTTTGTGGCTGAGGCTAAGTGCTGTGAACTTGCAATACAGGATACTATGGGGGCAGGTCATGAAGGGGCCTAAGTCTGAAAGGCCAAAGGCAAAGTCCCCAAGGTCCTTCAAAGCCTGGCACATCTAGAAGCTGAAAGGTAGTAGGGCAGGAGGATGGTCAGCAGGCCCCTGAGAGGAGTGGGGAAGCCAGATTACACAGAGCCTTATGATCAGACTATATACTCTCCTAAGAGCATGGGACCCATCAATAGTGAAGAATCACCCAATTTGCATTTTATAAGCCTATTGGGCTGCAGTGTAGAAGTCTAGGGAAGATAAGAGTAGATGTATAGAGGTCTACGAAACAGAAACTTCAACATTTTTTAACCATAATGCAGGGTTAAGAAAGACACATTACTTTGCAACCTTGTAGAGACACACACATCCACACACCCACACACCCACACGCACATACACACAGAGTCTATAGAGAAGGAGGCCATCAGCTTGGGCTAGTACACTAGCATTCTCTGTGACCCTGGGCCAGCTTCTCAAATTCTCTGAGCTTCAGTTCCCTCATTTGTAAAATAAGGATAATAATAATGGTACCTACTATACAGGTTGTTTTGAGAAATAAGTTAGTCAATATATGTGAAGATCTTAGCAATGTTAGCCTTTCGTGTGTGTGTGTGTGTGTAACTATTACACACAAAAGTTTCACAAAATAAAACTCAAACTTACTATATGCAATTTACTCTAATGTCTTCCATTCTACTGTTTTTTATTTTCTTAAATGATGGGGCGGGGAGAAACTTCTAAATTAATATCAGAATGTGATAAGTCATAACCTGCAGTTGGAGACGCATTAGACTTGGGTGACAGAAATGGAAGAGAGGGCAATAGAGTTGCCAGGACTTGGTGGTTAATCAGATACAGGTGATGAGGGAAAGGGAGGTATCAAAGATGCTCTCAAGCTTCTAGGTTGATGGCAGTGCCAATTTTGAGATGGGGAGCCCAGGAGGAAGGGCAGGTTTATCTGTGAGAGGAAGACTGGACTTTTCAGTAGAAGAGGATTTGGGTGGAGGTGACAAAAGGAACCTTCACTTACACACTTTACCAAGCAAGGCGCTATACAGAGACTTCACATGAGAGTTGTAGTTATTAATAAAGAAGGCATTTTCCCAGACTGTTCCATGAGGTGGACAGCCTTTCTGAACCAAGCAGAGCAGTAAGTGACTGAGGGAGGACTCTGGGATTTGGGGCTCCCGCCAAATGTCTTTCCTTATCTGACCAATAAAAGCACTAATCACATTTAATTAGAGTCCATTTGCCCATCTGTTTCCTCTTCTAACCAAGCTGCTTCAGGGCAGAGACCGCCTGGTTTCATCAATCTCTCTATTTCCCAGACCTCCTTTGAAGACTGCCCCACATACTGCCTGTAGTAGGTGCTCAACAAGCATCTGCTGAATGAATGGCCGTGACTCCACATGATGGAACTCATGAGAAGGCCATTTCCAGTGCAGAAAATTAAAGTGGAGCAAATGGGAGAAGGGATGCAGAATCTGTTAGGAGAATTCTGATCATTGAGGGCTGGAGGCCAACAGTTCATGGTAAAAATGAGTCTGCAAAGAAAATGCTAAACTGTGGAATGGGCAATGGGCATGGGTTATCAACATAATGATCAGAAATATTAAGCAGGTCTGGGAAGGAATCAGGAAGTCAAAAGAAAAATAAAACAGGAAAAATGAGGTTATATATAAATACAAATAAATAAAATTTGGTCTCTACCAAAGATCACCCTAAGTGTTTAATTCCTGATATCAGTTCCCTTGCTACATTTGTCCATTGGCTCTACAGCTCTAAGAAGCCTCCTCATTTCCAATCCTCTGCCACCCTCCAAAGCCCAGCTGTTTCACATACTACTTTTTCCTATATGTACATGATTTATTTCCCTAACAAACAGGAATCGTGTTACCAAACTTCTTATCCACTCCACTGCCACCCCTTGCACAGACAAGGCACTCAACAGTATATTCAATGAATAGCTGCTTAATTGATTTTGGCATTCACATCTAGCCTCATTCCCTTTAGTTGCAAATGGCTTACTGAAGGTATCATTTCTAACAGTAACAGCTGCATTTGTCCAGCACCTACCACGTACCAGACATAGCTAAGGACTTTAAACACATCATCTGCTATAATCTTCCATCTGCAGGATTGGGGTAATTATCCCCATTTCACAGTCTTCAAGATTGAGGCTCAAAAAGACACCACAGTTAACTAAGTAGCAACGCTGACATTCAAACCCAAGGCTACTTAACTCCAAAGCCAAATAAATGTGCCATTACTCTAAAATTTTAGCACTATTATTCCTGGCACAGAAACATGAAGAAAAGCTGCATCTGACCTGGAGGCAGTACTCTCTGCTCCCCAAATATAATTAAAACTCAACTTAGAGAAAGCTTTTTTTAGGCTTGAAAAGGCCACAACTTATCAAGAGCCATTCATTCATTTCCTACAAATACGCAGTCAGGTCAAGCAACTCTGTGATTTCAAAAAGTGGAGCATGTTAATGGCATCATTTGTTTCTGAAAGATATGGTAAGAAAACCAGTGAGGTTCATAACAACCAGATCATTAGTGACAGGTAGTTAGTAAAATAATCATAGAATGCTAAAGCCTCCATATCTCTTATGTTATACTCCTCCCAAGCTTCCATGTTCATTATTTTATTGGATCATCTCTGTAAATGTGAGATAATTATTTGTATACCATTGTATACATGAGGAAAAATATTACAGTAAGAGAAGTTCAATGAGTTAAAGAAGGTCACGTCTGTTACTCAGGACCCTCTGTTGTAAGTAACAAAACACCTTGGCAAAAGAAAACTTGGCAATAAGGAGGAGCAGCCAGACAGGTGGGGGTTCCCAGGCAAACACTTCCCTTTTCTGCTCCTCTCTGCCTACAACTTCCTCCTACTCCAAGCCAGCTGGAGCAAGCAGCTTTCTCTTCCAGACAGGAAACCAGGGTCACTGGAGCTTCAAACTCCCACTTCTCTGGCTCCACCACCCCAGAAGAAAAGGCTTTTGAGCCTCAAGTTCAAAATTCCAGGGAGATGGGTTTGAACAAATGTGGACAATGCTGCTGTACCTCTCCCCAGCCCTATGATGGGCAGAATGACAGCAACACACAGCAGCTCTCTCCAAAGACACCTACCCACCAAATCCTCTCCCCTCTCCAGTCTGACCCCCTTTTAATAGCTTTGACCTGGCAAGGGGTCCAAATGCGGTAAAACTGGCTCTGTTTTTCCTTTGTAATTTCTACACAGGAGGCTGCTTCACATTCATTTGGGACAGGGAGATGCCCCATCTTAACATCCTATTACATGGCTGCAATTACTGCCTTGGATTTTCCCGAGGCATTCAGGTTCTCATAATAAATTCTTCCTTGTACTAAAAAAAAAAAAAAAAAAATTAATTATCTTTAAAATTATACCAAAACCAAGAACACAGGGGACCCAGAACCATGCTTGGCAGGTCCCAAGAATGGATAAGGGAGAAGTAACACCCCTGAAGAAGGGAGGATACCGGTCCCAAAAGAAGGAAGGGGAATGAGGCAGATAAAATAAGTAGAAATCCTGTATACACAAAGCTCTGCTCTTCCGATCCCAAGTCCAATAAACTTGCTTCTTTCTAGACCACAGTTTACATTATTTGGTCACTAAATTGTGAAGTACCAACAGTAAAGAACCGCCAATATATAAAAGATGCTAATTGTGCACAACAACATTTAGTGCAAACAGAATTAGAAAAGAGAGAGATCAGCCAGGTGCAGTGGCTCATGACTGTAATCCCAGCACTTTAGGAGGCTCAGGGGGGTGGATCACTTGAGGTCAGGAGTTCAAGATCAGCCTGGCCAACATGGCCAAACCCCATCTCTACTAAAAACGCAAAAATTAGCCAGCATGGTGGTGGGTGCCTGTAGTCCCAGCTACTCAGGAGGCTAAGGCAGGAGAATCACTTGAACCTGGGAGGCGGAGGTTGCAGTGAGCTGAGATTGCACTCCAGCCTGGACAACCGAGCAAGACTCTGTCTCAAAAAAAAAAAAAAAGAAAAGAAAAGAGACAGATCTACATACCCACTTACACTTGAGTAGTATCCTAATACTAGAAATCTCTACAATTGTGTGCTAAGAAGAAACAAACTATTTCTTTACCAGTGAAAGTCAGACTAGCTTTCCCTGCCTCACAGCCCTCTGCCTTCCATCTTCCCTTAAAGCTGGAAAATGGGAGCCTCTCCTTAGGTCCAGGGTTTTTTGGTCCTCTACTCAGCTAGAAGGTTCATCTGGGCCCAGGTGATGATAAAGACCTTTCTTCCAAGGAAAAAAGCAGGAATCAGAAACACAAAATATTTACAAAGGTGACCGCAGTAGCTCACTCATTTTCCTACAAATACCAGAGGGCTAACAAAAGAAGATGCTGGCACGCCTCCATCGATGTGTGCTCAATACTCTCTCACAAAACCAGCTCCAGAATGAGACCACCCAAGCACGAAGCAGAGCGCTCAGGAAGGGAAGTGGGCAGGGGCCCTTATCCAACTGCTGCCTTAAGACTGCCATAATCCAACTGGTTCTTTCTTCTTTAATTTAATCAAGCTCTTAATTGACCCCTTGCTGTCTGGCACGCATGGTTCTAAGTGCTTTGTAAATACTCTTTGTTTTAGTTGGTAGAAATCAGATCCCAATAGCATCACTGGCTGCACAGGGTTATGGCACCTTCTAATAAGAAATTTAGAGAACAAGATTTTTTAAATTCTTCTCAAAGGTCTAACCTAAACCTAGAAGGCTGAAATCAATTCCAGTTTCTCTAGTTTTAGCACTTTGCTTCTCTCCTTGAGTCCACTTTATTCTTCTCCTTCCACATAACAAAGGTAAAGGTTAATATTTATTAAGCACTTACAGTGTACCAAGCACTTTATATCCATTATCTCCACTGATTCTCATAGCAACCCTAGAAAGTAATGCTTTTAAGCTCTTTACAGCAGAGAAAACAGGCTCAAAGGGGAGGCAACTCACCAGGTTAACTTGCCTCCAGGCTGGGTGACAACTCAGCCCCAGCAGGCTGACTCCACATCCCTTCTCCTACCCGCACTCAAGTACTTTGTTAGTGAGTAACTCTTGTATGGTGTCCCTGGAAAAGCCATCTTCCACAAGAACACACATGCTGCCCCTCCAAATTGCTTTTAATTGAACTGAAATGCATACAGCATATATCAGACATTGTAAAGTACATAACTCACAGCATGCAGACATTCACAATGTTGTGCAACTACCACCTCTAACTAGCTCCAAAACCTTTTCATCACCCCAAAAGAAAATCAGTATCCACTCAGCAGTCAATCTGCACACCCTCTTCCCTCCAGCCCCTGCAACCACTACTTTGCTTCCTGTATCTGTGGATTTAGCTATTCTGGATAATTCATAGAAATGGAACTACATAATATGTGGCCTTTGGTGTTGGCTTCTCTTACCAATAATATGTTCTTAAGGTTCATGCAGGTTGTGGCATACATCTGTACATCATTCCCTTTTATTGCTGAACAACATTCCATTGTATAGATATGGAGATACCACATTTTGTCTATCCATGTATCCACTGATGGAC
Source organism: Cheracebus regulus (assembly GCA_963574635.1). Classification (NCBI taxonomy): domain Eukaryota; kingdom Metazoa; phylum Chordata; class Mammalia; order Primates; family Pitheciidae; genus Cheracebus; species Cheracebus regulus. Next base: position 7,700 of record CAUYQU010069842.1, read on the forward strand.
ACCTGGATGAATTACTTCTACCTTTTGGCTGTCGCTAATAGTGCTGCCATGAACATTTGAGTTCAAGGATTTATGTCCCCGACTCAATTCTTTTGAGTATATACCTAGGACGGAATTGCTGGGTCTTATGATAATTCTATGTTTAACTTTTTGAGGAGCCATTCCCTTTAAAATATTTTTAAAATTTGAAATTCTGCAAAGAAAAGTCAAAAGGAAACTGAAAACAAAATGCAAACCACAATGAAATCAAAGGAGATAAAGCATATATTTTTCCAGTCTCATGTCATTTGAATAAGTTCAAATTTAGGCCGAAGAAACCCAAACAGTACACATCTGTTTTTGAAAGGCTAAGAACACCACAAAGAGAAAATTAAGATATGTAATTCTACCAAATAATTAAGAAGGGGTTGCTGTATCTCCAGGATATTTTTAAAAACAAAATCACACCTAAGCCAGGGTTCCACTAGAAGCCCTGCATCTGGCTATAAGACTTTTCAAACAAAGAAAACAGTCAAGAGGACAAGCATGGGCCATAAACAGGGGCAGCTTTCTGTGATCAGAGGAAACCGAATTCTCCACCCTGGCTCTCATTTTTATTAAGACCATACTTCTCTTTGGAAAGATACATGTCCCTAATGTCAAAAAATGCCAGCACTCTTTTAAAAACCATCTTGTGTCCCATCCCTTAAAAGACTATTTCTAATTAGTTCTAAACCGTCAGTGCTACTTTAAGAATGGCCTGCTGGAAACTTAGTCTGGGACCAAGGGAAAGATATGCAAGCAACCGAACCAACCCAGGGTGCACATATGCCCTCGTCCTGCATCTAGTCTTCTAGCAGTTTTTATGAGGCCTAGTGAGCAATGATCTTAACTGGGAAGACAGTGGCAAGATGAAAATGTGGAGGGATTGTAACAAAAGACGATGCATGAGTGTCTTTAAATTATATGGAAAAAAAAATTATCTGAAGAACACAGAAAGCTAACTACAAATGACAAGACAGTCTTCAGATACAAGCAAGACACTGACATGACAGGGATGGCTGGCAAATCAAGTAACAGGCAGGTGAGTTGGCAGCATTCACTGGGAAGGTGTTCAATTAGGCAGGAAGTAGGCTGAAAACAACTCAATTAATTCATTGTGCATGCCTGTCCATGAGAACAAGATAAAACTGAAACATCAATGGCCAACCAGAGATTAACTCCACAGCTCCACCTTTTGCAAAAGTAGGGGCTAACAAAGATGCATGTGCAAAATATAAAATGATACCAAGATGCGCTCTGGTAAGCTCTTTAAAAGTTCGAACTAAAACCAAGGCAAGTAAGGAAACAAAGCAAGAAGGTAGCTTATTATGGATTCAGAAAAGCCATTCCTTTCTCATGAGTGGCTCGCAATGGCCAGCCTCAGACACACGCAGCCTCAGTGCTTGAGTTAGAGAGTGTGACGGGTACAAACACAAACATATTTTAAAAATCAACAGTGGCCAGGCATGGTGGCTCACGCCTGTAATCCCAGCACTTTGGGAAGCCAAGGTGGGTGAATCACAAGGTCAGGAGTTCAAGACCAGCCTGGCCAACATGGTAAAACCCTCTCTCTACTAAAATTACGAAAAAAAAAAAAATCAGCCAGGTGTGGTGGCGGGTGCCTGTAGTCCCAGCTACTCGGGAGGCTAAGGCAAGAAACTTGCTTCAACTCAGGAGGCACAGATTGCAGTGAGCCAAGACTGTGCCACTGCACTCCAGCCTAGGCAACAGCATAAAACTCTAGCTCAAAAAAAAAAAAAATCAACAGCAAAATGATGAGCTCACACTTACTTGTAATATCCCCTATATGTGAGGCTCTTCCAAGCTGAGACTTAACTCTAATGCCAGACCTACAGTCTGAACACACTAGAAAAAAATATAAAACCACGAGAAATCATTTGGCAGAGCCAGAAAAAGAAAGCTACACTACGAAAATGAAGTCAAGGTAAGAAAAGCAAAGGTTAGCAGGGCCAACATCTGGCAGACCCACTGCAGGCTCTTTCTGGAAAACAACTCTGGCAGCTCAAATGGCATCATGCAGGACTGATGAGAAACACAACATGCTTCAGGCAGGGCAAAACATTTGCACTAGAAGCATCTAGGCAACTCCCTTGTTTGAGAGAAAAGAATCCTGAAGTTTAGAGGGGTTCAGCAACATATCCAGAGCAACTATTAGCAACAGCAAAGCCAGGTCTATTAATTCTGGGCTCCTGGAAAGATCTTTCACTAATAATAATAATGATGATGGTAACAGCTCTCATTTACTAAAGTTTAGGAGCAGACATTGCATTTAGGGTTTTACATGATACTCTGTTTAATCCTCTCAACAACGTATAAGGTAGCAGTTCTCTTACTAACCCATTCCATAGACAAGGTGCAGGCAGGTTAAGGTACCGAAGTCAAACACCTTGTTGGAAGCACAGGAAGGACAGGAACCTAAACCCAGCTAAAAGTTTGTGCTCTTAACCATTATATTTAACTGTCCCTAAACAACACTGCTTCCAAACAAGAGAGAAAGGCTATTTTCAAGCAAAGTATAAACCAGTATCTACCATTAGGTAATTTTTCATGTCTACTACCTTTCCCTACCAAGATACAAAGACAATCAGCACTTCAGAATAAAAAGAACAAAATTATTTTGACTTTGAGGAGAAAGAAGGCTCAAGACTATCCAGCCTGGAAAAGAGAACTGAACAGAGATCCAGACTTGCAAATTAGGGGATAAAGCCAAAACCAAGTCTCTCAAGGATTTCTGTCCCACTCTGGGAGTGCCTTGCACCTTCAGCATGTCATATATTTTCATGGAGTTCATTCTAAGTGCATATGGTACTGCTAGGCTCAATGAATGATTTCAGAAATCAGGATTTATCAAACCTTGGAGTTTCCACTAAAATTCTCACTATGCCAGACACAAAACCACCAATTTAAGCATACACATCGTATATTCAGTTTTAGGAAACTGTTGTTTTTGATGAAAACACAAAGCACCTGCCTTTCCTAAGAAATGTCATTTATAGTCTCAGATTCCACTATGCAGCCACATCTCTGGAAGATGCTGTTTTCTCTAACTAGCAAAACCAGGACATATTTTTGTATGCACACACCTGCTCTGTTGCAACATTCACTTCCTTTCACAACCAAACCACAGATTAGAGCTACTAGTTTAGCTCAAGATCAAGATCAAGTTTAGATCAAGATCAACAGAACTGCAACTCTAGAAGGAGCCTCCTGCAGCGGGCCTGGCTCCAGGTGGTTCCCTGGGACCCAACATGAGTCCCTTAATCTCTCTTAATCATAAAACAAAGGGCAGCAGCTAATGCTTACTGACTGTTTGTCAGATGCCAGGCACTGTGCTAAAGCCACTTAACTTGAGCTATCTCATCTAGTTGTCAAAATACCTCTGAGGTAGGTGTCCTTACTATATCCTGCCTAAAGATGGACAAAGCGAGGCTTAAGGAAGTTACCCAAAGTCACACAACCACAACACTGCACACACAGAATTCAAACGCAGGTTTCTCAGACTTCAGAGCCCAAGCTCTTAACTACCGCACTGGGTGTCTTTCTGCTTTCCTCATTCATAAGGCAAGGGCAAGATTACCTGTCATTTCCTTGTAGAGAGAGTATTCTGCAAATTGTCCCTAACATCATTCTGACTATTCTTCCAGTCTGAAGAGTGAACTGTTACAAGTTCTCCCAGACAGACCAACCAATCAGTTAAGTACTCAGCACTGGACTAAGGATGAAGCGAACATAAAAGAGAAAACATCCCTGCCGCCAAGGACTTTGCAATCTAGCCAATACTGATCGAAACTATAAAGATATTCTGACCACTGATCCACAGTCAGAAGTGTATTTCTATTATGACCTGAGAGGGACGCACTTGGACACAGCCTCACTGCGTGTGACACACTGTTATTTTTCACTGCTCTATTTCATTTAAAAATGTATCAACCCACTAAATCAATTCTGTGACTGTGGATTATGATTAACAGTTTGAAAAGCCCCAACTCTTAAAACAAAAACAAAATGTAAGGAAGTTCTTCGTCAGACCCAGTTTAAGTTTACTGGACTATCAGGTTAATTAGATTTGTATCGCTGGATATGTCCTCAGGGGCAGAAGCACCAGCATATCCGATCTGTGAAGGATGTAAAAAGTGGACTCCTGCAGGCCCACATTCAAATGCTGACTCTCATGCATATTAGCCATGTGACTTTTTCAGATCTTGGTCTATAAAACAGAAGATAATACCAGTCACCCCTCTGGCTTATTACAAGCGACCTACCTCATACTGGTCCTCTCTCTCTCAGCAGAGGGGCCATGGGTATGGGGGGAAGGGAGACAAGTCTGGTCATGTAACATGACCAGTTTACGCAACAGAGGACCTACGGCAGCCAATTCTGCCCCTCAGCATGCTACCATGTTAAGTGATTCGAAATCCTTCATCTGTTATGTAAGTGTCTGTTGTGTTCCACATGGAAGTACAATACATAAGATGCCTAAGATATAACAGGGCATAGGCCAAGTCTCTGCCATTGCGGAGCTTGCTGTCAAGCTGGGCAGGTGGCCAGGTAAACAGGTATCTGTAACTGACTGTACCAGGTGGTGTAACAGAAGTCTGGGAGCCTGATGAGAGAGTGTCTCATGCAGGGAAGTCTAGTCCTTGATCCCACTTGCAATTCTTTTAGCATGAAAAAGCACACCTTGCAAATTTCTAGTTTATAACATTAAGACTTAAAAACCACCACCACCATACTAAGGAAATGAATCCTTGTCTGTAGCCACAGCAATAAGAGGGCTATCAACTCTAGGTCTATCTCCCCTATGAAACGTTAAGTTCCTTGAGACCTGAAGTAAGAGAATTGTTCAAGATCACAGAGCAAATACACAAAATTGGAAACCCCAAAGATCAAAAATTGCACGTCACTTTGCTGTTTCCTCTGGAACTTCCCCTATACTTATCTAGGCTCCAAAATAAAAACTAATGTGGAAAGGAGAGAGAGGGGAAGGGAAAAAAAGTCTGTCATTAAGTGACTAAAAATGTAAGAGCTGGGCAAGCATGATAGCTCAGGCCTGTAATCCCAGCACTTTGGGAGGCCGAGGTAGGAGAACTGCGTGTGCCTGTATGCAGTCCCAGCTACTCAGGAGAATCTCCTGAGCCCAAGAGATGAGCTGTGATCATGCCACTGCACTCCAGCCTGGGTTACAAAGTGAGACCCCATCTTAAAAAAAAAGTAAGACTTAACCACTAGACCCTGAGTAGGTCTTTTAAGAGGTGAGCACGCCAGGCATGGTGGCTCCTGCTTGTAATCCCAGCACTCTGGGAGGCCAAGGCAGATGGATCACTTGAGCTCAGGAGTTCAAGACCAGGGTGGGCAACATGGCAAAACTCCTCTCTACCAAGAATATAAAAAAATTAGCTGGACATGGTGGCAACATGCCTGTAGTCTGAGCTATTCAAGAGGCAGAGATGGGAGAATCGCTTGAGCCTGGGAGGCCAAGGTTGCAGTGAGCTGAGATCATGCCACTACACTCCAGCCTGGGTGACGGAGCAAGACCCCACAGGAGCTGAGACCAGAAAACCTCAAATTTAAATGTTTTAAGTCTTTTCAAGATAATTATACAATCAGTGAAAGTGTGTGTGCTAAAAGTGCTGATACGTCCAATACATACATTTAAAATACCTCGCTTTCTAAAATTGTGTTTTGGCATTTCCTCACTTTAAAAAATACTGGGCATTACTGAGAGGCTGTGTGGTTAACACGGACTTCCTTAGTTTTGGTTTCCAGCAAACGAAGCAAATATGAGCACCCCATTCCAAAACCAAAAGGAATGGGAAAATCTTGGAAAGATTCTAGCTGAAATAGGGTTTTTAAGCTTCATCCTGCCCGTCTTGTTTTGGGGGAGGAAGGGTGCAGGGGAGATCAGTTAGTAACGCCCTTCAGGGGAGGGGAGTTTCTCAGGCCTCAGCTTCTGTAGTTGAGATCTGTGCTTTCTTCAACCGATCCTGGTTGAACAATAAAGACAAACAGTAACAACACATTGAGTCCTGGGTGATCTCACATACACTGGTTCATTTATATCTTACCACCGCCTCTTTTAGATAGTACTATTATCATCAATTTACAGGACACAGACTCAGAAAGGTTCAGTAACCAGCTCAAGCTCACAAAGCCAGGGAACGGCTGGGAGGGAACCTAGGATGGGCCCATACATTCCTGACCGAGAAGAGAACCCCACTGAGTACGTGAGCCCCAGTGCATTTGAAAAGGGCATTCTTTCACCTTCGGAATACAAGCTGATTTTAAACAGACACCTCCTTGGCTGTGTTTTATGAAATTTACAGGGGAAGCTATGGTATAGAAGTACGCTACTTAAGAGTGTCACATCTGTGACTTCCCTTAAGAATCCCCATCTGTAAAATGGAGATGACGATGACTCCCCAGGAGCACTGGACAAGACTTTCTGAGCAAAGTCCTAAAAACTCTGACACTCAACAAATACAAATTACCTGAAGCAGCAGTATTACTGCCATCCCCTGGAAGTAGCTTATAGGGACAAATTGAAGAGAAAGGCAAAACACACATTCCCCACTACAAGCTTGTGTTTAGTCCTCCAAAATGTAGGGAAGGCATGAACATGGAAGAGGAGGAATCGTGGGTCATCAGCTGGTGCACACAGAGGAGGTGATGCATCCAGTGCGGTCACCACCTACGTTAACTCACAGGTCTTTCCCTCTCATTGCACTCATCCAAGGTCTTGTGCAAGGACTCGCAGAAAAATAGTGAAACAGGAAAAAGTCCAACAAAGGGTAAAAACTCAGAAGTCTGCGATCCAGTGACATCGTAAAACATAACTCCAGTTCCACAAAGACAGATGCTTCCCTGGGCTGGGAGGCCCACATTCCTGACACCCACAGCTGGCGTCTACTCAGAGGAAGGTTGCACTCAACTCAGAATGGGACAAGGAGCCGCTACTGCACTGCCACTCACAGCTGGCCAGAACACCTTCTTCCAGGGCTCCTAAGACCACTGTGCTCTGGAGCAAAAGGCCACACTCCAATCAGAAGATCTTAGGTTTGAATCTCAAGCCTTGCTACTTATACGCTGACTGGGTCTGTCAGCAAATTACTGCACCACTTTGATTCTCAGGTTTTTTCCTCTGTAAAAGTGGGAAAATAATAACCACTTGCTGAGCTTGTTGTGAGGATTAAATGAGATAATCTGCATAAAAGGCAAGGCACACAGCAACTGAAGCTATTATTCAACTTGAAGCAGAGGCCCGCTAATATTGGGCAAAAATTAAACTTGATTCCTTGAGAGAAAAAAATTCCATAAAGTTAGCGAGGATCAACAATTTTCAGAAAACTTAAGCAAGTGAGGTTAAAAAAAACTACATTCCCCCCATTCCTAAAGGGTTTTAAAGCCCATCCACTCCTGGCTCTCTTGCAGGAATAGAGAACTGCAGTGTCTCGTTACCTCTAGACTCTTCACACTTTATAAATACACCCTACGACCAGCCAGAGAGTGCATGCTGCCAACCTCCTGGGCAAACAAGTCCAACAGGATTGGATCCGGAAATTAAATGTCCATGCAGCCCAGCCATACTCAGTTCAAAATAGATATCTGTGACCTACTTAGTCTTCGAGTACCATTCTCAAAGCCAAAACACAAGACAGGGCCGCTGACTTCAGCAGAGCCCTGCACAGACCCTGGCTTTCCTGTCAGATGAAACGTGCACTGCAACAGCGATGGCTCAAGAAATTCTCTCAGTGTAGCTGGACAGAAACCCCAGCTTGGAAAGAGCTGATTCAAACAGCTGTAAAAAAGCAAAAAGTCACAGAAGTCCCGCTGATAGTTTATCCCCTCTGACTATCCCCAGTAATTTATCTTCATCCACTTTGGACTGAGGGTTACACCTCTCATGACAGGGACTTCTCAAGCTGTCTATCCCTAACACTCATAATGGTTTGAGTATACAGATCTTCCCCATAAAACAAGGGGTTCTGTCTACTGTACCTTGATGTTCTACAAAGCATCACGCACACGAAGGGTCCAATGAGGAGCAAGCACCACGCAAAGGGACCCTTAACCCTCTGCAGAGGCATATCTCCGGGTTCCAGACCATTCACATGCTTGGCTGCTCAAGATTAGAGAACAGAAACAGACAAACATTTGCTAATAAAATGAGGAAGACAGACAAGACCAGGGAACGTTGCTGAGTGCTTTCAACCACCGCAGAGTTATAGAATGATCTCCTAGATCACAACTCATTTCACCAGTGAGATGTGAGTTTTCGGGAGAGTGAATCCAAGCCACTTGGCAGGGACAAATTCCAGGGAAATCCTAGAGCATTCAGCATTAGGCAGTACAATATGAGGGAGACAGTGGAACGTTATACTTCACCAGTGAAGCGATGGTGGAGGAAACGAGCTGGTGCCAGAAACAAAACAAAATAAAGCAAACCCACTGCTCTTCACATCCACATCCTTCCTCCTCACATCTGTGAGGTCAGCCCCACTCTTCTCCCACACCATTGTACACTCACAATTCTCATCACAGAAACCTCCTTGAGAGCCCTGCGGTTTCCTTAGCACTTTTCCCCCACATTATTACATTTAATCATCTCCACCATCCTGGGATGCAGGTAGAACAGGCATTTTTATCACCCACTGAGAAATGAGGAAAGTGAAGCCAAAATATGTCTACCACATGGCAAAATCAGGACTAAAGTACAGACTAACCCCCAAGTTCAAAGTGTGTCCTCCAACATAACCCAGACCTGATAAAGCCACATATCTGAGCTCTAGGCCACTGCCCTTTCCACTGCACTCCTGAGGACCTTGTAGAGACAGAATTCCAACACATAACCCTCTAAGCACCAGAGCCCACTCTTCAACCTTCTCCAGAGACAACAGAGCACACAAGCCAACTTTGGCATCTGCCACAGGCAGCACCTGCGTCAGCCACACATCCCAAGTCAGGCTGACCACCATCTCACTGGCACACACACACAATCCAACCCTTAGAGTTTTAAAAAAGAGACTTATACTTAGCAAATGGCTTTGTACACTCAAATAGTGGGCAAGGGCAGGAAAGTGATCATGGACTCCAACTGCCACAGACCCCAGGAACCTGTGATCTTTCTGGGTATGTCAGTTCTGGGTTCAAATCCCACCTCTAAAGCTGACTAGCTCTGTGACCTTGGGAAAGTAGCTTTGTTTCTCTAAGTCTCAGCATCCTCATTTATAACATAAGGAGTTCAAAAAAAATATCTCTCAGGGGATGTGGTTAAGGTCACAAAACCGTATACTTAAAAATGGTTGGAAAGGCAATTTTTTTTTCTTGAGACGTGGTCTTACTGTTGCCCAGGCTGGAGTGCAATGACATGACCACAGCTCACTGCAACCTCAGCCTCTCGGGCTCAAGAGATCTTCCCAACTCAGCCTCTTAAGTAGCTGGGAGTACAGGCACACACCACCACACCTAGCTACATTTTTAAAAAAATTTTTTGTAGAGATGCGGTCTCACTATATTGTCCAGGCTGGTTTCCAACTCCCAGGCTCCAGTACTGCCTCAGCCTCCCAAAGTGCTGGAATTATACGCATGAGCCACTACACCCAGACTAAAAAAGAAATTTTTATGTATATTTTTCTACAATAACAAAAATTAGGTTAATATTTGTTTGCTTTAAGAAACAGGGTGTGTTTTGCTATGTATCCCTGGCTGGTCTCAAACTCCTGGGTTCAGGTGATCCTCCCAACTCAGCCTCCTGAGTAGCTGGGTATATAGACACAAGTCACCACACCCAGCATATTTGTTTTTTTTTTAAATAGGAATGTCATAGGTTCACAGTGAGAATTAAATAAGATATTGTAATGGCAAGTTCTTACATCATCTGGTACATACTAAATCCTAATAAATAGCTGTTTATTATTAATCACAATTTTAATAATTATAAAGACAGTACATGCTCAATGTAAAAAAAATGCTTAAAAATAAGTCTCCTATAATATCAAAATCTAGAGATGACCACTAAAATAAAATTTTTTATGGTATTTTTCCTACACATAGATATTTCTTAACAAATTTGGAAGGTAATCGATATAAAATTCTATAGTTATCATCCATTCTTTTCTGCCTTACTTGTAAACGCAAAAACCTCTCACAACATCATCCAGAAATAAAAAGTCTTTGTTCAAGGAAAGGATAAAAGTTCTGTGAAACTTGAGAAAAGAACAAGGAGATCAGGTTGAGCAACTGGGGACACCCGCCTCCAGAGCCAGAGGAGATTTAGCCAAATCCTCCACCACCTGCTCCTCCTCTCTGCCTTCAACTTGACCCAGAAAGCAAGAACTCTGGGGGTCCGGCCAGACAGGCCATCAGGGAGCACCAGGGCTGAAACGCTTTGAGTTTGGGGGAAGCCCTGTATTTATCAGGCTGGCTGGGACAAAAAGTTCATATGCCCTGTGCCTAGACTGGTTCTGGCCTCCAGGAGCTCCCACTGTGACCAGGGAGACTGGTGCAAGGGGCTGCCCAGAGTGGGTACAGGGGTGAAGGGAGACCCTCATGCCATTCATTTCATCCAACCCTCCAGATTAAAGATGAGACAACTGAGGCCTGGGGAGGCAAGTAACTTATGGGAGGCAGCAGTGATGAAGTCAGAACTTAATGTTCCGGTCCCAATCTGGATACCAGAAGACCAACTTCTCAGGGTTCTAAGTGAAATTGCAGCACGCTGCCTGCTCAGGGACCAGCAGAGATGTCAGGGCCCACATCCAATATATCTGGTCCATCAACAAGTATATATTTACTAGGTGCTGGGGGCATGTCAGCGGAGACAAAAGCCACCCCTGGGCATAGGACAAGGAGGCTGTCTTACGGGAACACTTGGAGCCCTGTCTGGCTCCAACTCTTGGGCAAGGCCTCTCTGTTCTAACTGTAACACGGAAGCAAAGTCAGCCTCTGCAGTTCTGAGGGAACACTACCTGAGTCAAAACTTCCTGTAGCACTCTGGCAGAGAAAGGCTGTGCAATTTAAAAGGCAGCTCTTCTAAGGAAGCTCTTTTGATGTGCTATGTAAGGGAAGGACCCTAAAAATAACTCTGGAAAAGGAATTACACACTCACAAAACACATTTGTAACACTCACTTTTCTAGCTAGGAATTGTCTTCACAACTTTCATTTTGGATGGGTGTATTTTGTTTGGGAGGAAGGAGGGGCCCCAAAGGCAACTCCTGAAATACTACAGAAGAGCAGCTGCTCCTGGCACTGGAGAATTCTATTTCCATCTCCACTTACACATAATTATCTTCTAAAGCGATGCTCCCAGAGGGGTCACAGCGACATCGGCCTCCCAGATAACCTCCCCAAGCAGGCTGCTTCTGGCACTATCTCGGTAAGTGGAGGCAGGAGAGGGAGCCTGAAATCAGGCCCCGCCCACAGCCCACTTCCCTAGAGCCCTCATTATGTAAGGGCCAGGCCCCTTCCTTTGGAGGCCAAAGAGGAAATTAAACGTCAACCAGATAAGAATATTTCCCTTCAACTCCAACGCCAAGGAATCTGAAGTTCTGTATCCTCCAGTAACCAGGCAAACTGAACTGGCACAGGCCTCAGACTAGAAGGCCAGGCCCGCTGAGGGCCAGCCTCTGCCTGGAGTTCTTTCCTCTTTTTAATGACCCATACTCAGATTGCAGGCTGAAGTGTTTTTATGACAAATAAGAACAACAATGTGTGAACACTTTGCAGGCCAGTTACAAGGCTGGCAGCAGAGGCCCCTGGGCCCACATACCAAGACCACACAGCCATTTACTCACACTCTCCAAAGGTCCCCTTGGATGTTCCTCCCTGTCCTATATTTTCAAGGCCAAATGTGGCCCACTGACCAGGCGAGCTGACTCAACTCTTTTCACAGCATAGTGATTTTATACACAGAAGAATCCTGGAAGCACAGAAGAATTTACACAGCTTGCACACTGACCTCAGCATTTTCTAAAACTACCCAAGTAAAAGACCACCTGAATGGCAGGCACAGTGTTCACCAGGCAGGCCCAGGGCTTGAGGGGTCATGAGGGGAAGAGCCCATCAGTTCACATGTATGAGGCCCTGCAGCTCACAGCAGGGCAGCTATGCACATGGAGTTTCCTAGCAATTCCTGCCACCCTAGCCTTGTCTGTTTGCTCTCTCTTCTTCATGTCTATGGTTTATGTGTGGGTGGGTGAGCAGGTAAAAGGCATACCTAAAGGAAAGGGTGGTAAATCAAGGGTCAGTATAGCACTAACATTTTTTAAAAACCTGCCTAGACGGAGGTTGCAGTGAGCCGAGATCGCACCACTGCACTCCAGCCTGGATAACAAGAGCAAAACTCCGTCTCAAAAAAAAAAAAAAAAACCTGCCTAGAAACAGTTACTGCAAAATATCTAGGCACACACACAGCTCAGCTGCATCCATCTGAACTTGGAAAAGTCCTCAATGAGCTGGCCCACACTACCTGCTTTTATTCATGCTCACAGGGACAACAGTGGCTCCCATCTTACTATAGCAAAGGCCACAGTCCATGCAATGAAGGACCTCTTGATCCTCACCCTCTTCCATACTCCCAACTTCTCCCTTTCCTCCCCTGACACAATGGACTAAAATTGCACTGTCCCTACACTTCAGGGCTTGTGTGTGTGCTGTCCCCTTTACCCAGGATGCTGTACCTCCACACAGCAGCTCCTCCCTCTCTCCCCGTTCTCCAGTCCCAAGTGCACGCATTCCTTCTCAGCAGGGTCCTCCTTGACCACTTCACCTTCTCCTCTGCGGCGGGACTCTTCTGCTTTTCAGCAGTCACCAACATCTCACATACTACCTGGGCAGAACAGAGTTCCAAAAAACTCATGTCCACCTGGAATCTCAGAATATGAGCTTATTTGGAAACAGGGACTTTGCAGATATAATCTTTTAAGATGAGAGCAATGGCTAATTTCGTGTGTCAACTTGACCAGGCCATGGGTGCCCAGATTGTAGACCAAAGATTATTCCTGGTATGTCTGTGAGGGTGTTTTTTGGATACAATTAACATCTGAATGGGTAGCCTGAGTAAAGCAGATTGCCTTCCCTCATCTGCGTGGACTTCATTCAATCAAATGAAGACCTGAACAGAAAAGCCTGAGTAAGAGGGAACTCCTTCTGGTTGACTGCTTGAACTGGGACAGTGGTCTTTTCTGCCTTTGGACAGAACTGAACTGAGAAATCACCTCTTCTTGGGTCTCAAGCCTGCTGTCTTTTGGACTAGAACTTACACCATTGGCTCTCCTGGGTCTCAAGGCCTCAGTACTCGGATTGGAACTGACACCACTGGCTCTTATGGGTCTCAAGGCTTCAGTACTTGGATTGGAACTTATACCACTGGCTCACCCGGGTCTCAAGCTTGCTGATCACAGCTCTTACAACTTCTTAACCTTCATAACGACATGAGCCAACACCTTATAATAATAAATCTCCTTATACACATACACATGACTGTATTGGGTCTGTTTCTCTGGAGAACACTAACACGATGAGGTCATACTGATGCACAGTGATGTGCAGACAGGTGACACTAATAAATAGCTGTTTATTATTAATCATAATTTTAATAATTATAAAGACAGTACATGCTTAATGTAAAAAAATGCTTAAAAATAAGTCTCCTATAATATCAAAATCTAGAGTTGACCACTAAAATAAAATTTTTTATAGTATTTTTCCTACACATTGATATTTCTTAACAAATTTGGAATGTAATCGATATAAAATTCTATAGTTATGATCCATTCTTTTCTGCCTTACTTGTAAACGCAAAAACTTCTCACAACATCATCCAGAAATAAAAAGTCTTTGTTCAAGGAAAGGATAAAAGTTCTGTGAAACTTGAGAAAAGAACAGGTTTAAAATGGTTAAGATGGTAAATTTTACGGGTTTTTTGTCACAGTTAAGAAAAAAAGGCAGTTCTGAAAGGAAAATAAATCTTGGGGCCCCAAAATCACTAAGCTAAAGGGAAAATTCAACCTGGGAATTGTTTAGGGTAAACCTGTGTCCCTTTCTATTCAAAGTCATCCCTCCTCTCACTGAGATAAATGCCTAACTGCCTTCTTCCTTTGGAAAGGCTAATGAGAAACTCAAACCATTTGTCTCTTATCTACCTATGATTTGGAAGCCCTCTCCACATTTGAGTTGTCCCGCCTTTCTGGACCAAACCAATGTTCGTCTTACATCTTAATGTCTCATGTCTCCCTAAAATGTATAAAACCAAGCTGTGCTCAGACTCCCTTGGGCACATGTCGTCAGGACCTCCTGAGGCTGTGTCATGGGCATGTGTCCTTAACTTTGGCAAAAAAAACCTTCCTAAACTGATTGAGACCTGTCTCACACAGTCATACTAGAATAGGGTGGGTCCTAATCCAATGATTAGTGTCCTTACAAGAAAACAGAAACACAGATTTTAATGGTTAATTTTAGATGTCAACTTGACTGGACTAAAAGATATCCAGATAACTAGTAAAGTACTACATCATCTGGATATTTCCAGAAGAGACTGTCATTTGAATCAATGGACTGAGTAAGAAAGACTTGCACCAGCACATCTTGCCCCCAAACCTCTAGGTTCTCAGGTCTTCAACTTCAAACTGAGACTTACACCATCAGCTTTCCTAGTTCTGAGGCTTTTGGACTTGGAGTCCCACTACCAGCATTCCTTGTTCTCCAGCCTGCAGACAGCCTGTCATGGGACTTTTCAGCCTCCATAATCATGTGAGCCAATTCCCCTAAAAAATCCCTTCTTGGCCAGGCACAAGGGCTCACGCCTGTAACCCCAGCACTTTAGGAGGCCGAGGCGGGTGGATCACCTGAGGTCGGGAGTTAGAGACTAGCCTGATCAACATGTAGCAACCCCGTCTCTACTGAAAATACAAAACTAGCCAGGCACGGTGGTGCATGCCTGTAATCTCAGCTACTCGGGAGACTAAGACAGGAGAATCGCTTGATCTCAGGAGCGGAGGGTGCAGTGAGCCGAGATTGCACCACTGCACTCCAGACTGGGCAACAAGAGCAAAACTCTGTCTCAAAAAAACAAAAACAAAAATCCCCTCTCATCTATCTATGTCCTATTGGTTCTGTCTCTCTGGAGCACTCTCACACAAACACACACACACACACAGGGGAACGCCATGGGACAGCAGAGGCAGAGACTGAAGCTACGCTGCCACAAGCCAAGAACACCAAGGCCAGCTGGCAACCACCGGAAGCTGGAAGGAGGCATGGAACAGACTCCTCGCAGAGCCCCCAGAACCATGGGAAAACATTCTCCTGTTGTCGAAGCCCCTCAGTTTCTGGCAATTTGTTACAGCAGCGCTGGGAACCTAATAAACATGCCATGTGTTTTAATCACTATTGTCTGTAATCCTCACTAGAAAATAAGCCCCATGAGAACAGGATTTTGGTTCCTTCTGTTTGGTGCAAAATCCCCAACACCTAGAACGGTGTATTTCCTGAATGAATTCTGAGTGGAGGATAAGCCTAGAAGGCAGGTAGGGGTGCTGTATTAATCCAGAGGGCAAAACAGAGAGGCAAATGTCCTCACCTCACTTCACAGACACAAGAGCCAGGGAAAGACTGAATTGGGAATTTGATCTTACTCATGTATTTGACTGAGTGCCACCCCAGTCCCCAGGAGAGTTGCTCCATGCAGTTAAAGCTAACGATATACGTGGTATGATGGGAAAGAGGGAGCAGGATCCAGTCTTGGCCCTCCCCTCAATTACAGGTGACCAGGGGAATGAAACCAGAAGACATCAACCTGTGGCTGGCAATGCAGGAACAGAAGAACATGCATATCTCAACCTCATCTCACAAGAACCTTGGGAGGAGTAAACGGCAGATCTTTACAAAGTGCTTAACATCATGTCTCTTTCCTGCATCTGGCTATGAGCAACACATGGCAGTGTGGAGAAGGGAGCAGAGAGCTGGGCCTATTTGCACTCTCTCCTGGCCCACTGTGTGGCTTGAGGCAGATGCTTTGCCTTTCAGGGCCTCACTCAGCCTCCTTGAAATAAATGACAGAGGTTGCAATAGCAACTCCCTAGCCCTCAGTCTAAAAAAAGAGGAAAAAGCCTCTGCGTGTGGGGCTCTGGTATGCACAAAGCAGGGGTTTCTGCAGGAGAAATGGTGTTGGAAGATAACATCCCAACTCAACTCCCCTGCCCACCTAAAGCCTCCGTCTAAGCCTCCCAACTTCATCCCTTTTAGTTCCCATAGCCCCCACCCTCATCTGCCCTAGGCAGCTGCTAATCTCCTGACCTCTCTTTAAGGTTACCAGATTATGACTACTTTCATATTTAGCAAATGTAATATGTAGTCACTCATTTTAAAACAATTATTGGCCTGGTACGGTAGCTCACGCGTGTAATCCTGGCACTTTGGGAGGCCAAGGCGGGCAGATCACCTGAGATCAGGGATTCAAGACCAGCTTGGCCAACACAGTGAAACCCCATCTCTACTAAAAATACAAAAATTAGCCAGGCGTGGTGGCACATGCCTATAATCCTAGCTACTAGGAAGGCTTAGGCAGGAGAATTGCTTGAACCTGGGAGGCCGAGGTTGCAGTGAGCTAAAATCACACCACTGCACTTCAGCCTGGGCAACAGGGTGAGACTCAGCATCGAAAAAAAAAAAAAGTATAGATATATATGTATACACACACACATATATATACATATATGGGGAACACAAATAGGTAGAGTTACTTAAAATTACCAAGCACTAATTAGGTAATATGCTGAGATTTATGAACATTATTTTTTTAATCTTCATAACAACCCTGTGAGGCAGGCATTAATTATAACCCCTAATTTACAGGAAAAAGCTGAGGCCCAGGGAGATAAAATAGCCGCTCAAGTCGCACAGCCACACGGGCCGAGTAGGAGCTGGGTCCAGCGTGGCTTGACTCTGCAGTCCCTTTGTCCCCCAAGGGTTCCCCCTCCCCCAATCCTGCCCTCTACTCCTCTGAGTGATAGGTAAAGGACTCTGGTCCAGTAAGCCAGGGCTTCCTGAAGCCCACTGTGTCCACTGGGCAGCACAGCCTTCAGGGAGGGCCCTGGGATCAGCCTATTCATGGAGGCCACAAGATGCCTCCTCTACCAGCCCATTGTACCACACCCCTCAAACACCTTCTAAGAAATCACTACTTCTCCACAAAGTACTCTGCTAAGGGTTAAAGCACCACAATATTCCCACAGCAAGCCAGGAGAGGGGGAACAATCACATGCAACTAGAAGAAAAGATCTGCTTTACCACATTCCCGGAGGCTTTTCCAGAAGCAACAGCACCTGATCTTCCAGCACACAATCTTTAAGTGTCCTCCCAGTGCCGCTCCCCAGTCTCCAATCCATGTCCCGGCAGTGCAGGACAGACTGATCTTAATCAATACCTACATACCCTTGGTTCCTCAGATGACAGGTTTGGAGAAATACTCTGGCAAGTTACACCAAAATTAAAGTGTCCTATTACCATACCTAGCAGCTGGGAGAAACAGAGAGTGTGAAACCAGGAGCTCTTGCGTCCAGGTGCCACAATGCCACCACTGGTAGCATGATGCTCACACCACCCTGAGCTCAGCCATGATCCTTGAGGGTTTGGTTCCCTCATCTTCTATGGTTACTACGGACCCACCACTCTGAATGTCTACAATCTCAGCACTAAGAATCAAGAAGCCAAATGATGAGTTTCACAACCTCACCAATAATAAATGAAATACCTACTAAACAATGATCCATTTATTTCACCCAGGAGAATGGCAGCCCTTACACTACTGGTAACAGGAACTAGTACATCTCTTGAGAACACCATATGGGTACTGCTGTAACATTTTAAATAAATTTAACATTTGACACACCAATTCCATTCCTAGAGGAACATGTACATACTAATATGTATGTATGAAGATATAATAGCAAAACTAATGAGTTAGTTTATATGTCCATCAATAGGGGACCAATTCATAAATTATGACATACTAGAAAATATTTTGTAGGCAAATAAAAGGCAAATTAAAAGAACAGAGAAGAGCTACACGCAAGAAAAGATCTCGAAGATATACGATGTGAAAAAAGCAATATGATGCACTCAGATTCATGCTTTGAAAAGAAGGAAACACACGATGTATTTGCGCATACAGACTTGACAGTTTCAGGACATGGATCCAACTGCTAACACTAGTTATTTCTGAGGACCTGGAGGAGGTGGCACCTGGGGAAGGGTGCTGGGAGGAGGGGAATGTGACGTGCCTGCTGTGTCCTTCCGCGCTATTTAAATTGGAGGGCAGACTGCAGGAGTAGAATACATTTGCATATTACCTATATGATATGTGAAAAGCAACTAAACTGATTAAAAAAAAAAACATCGCCACCAAAACAAACTTCTTATGCTGATGTGAAATTGCTGCACCAATTTGAACGGGTTTCTATGCTGCAATCCCAGGTCTTCCCAAGACTGACAAAGTTCAAACCAATTTCTGTGGTACTGATGACAGACTCAATTGGAACCAACAGGTAAGAAGTGCAATGTGGGATGCAAGGAAGACATCTGTAAAAGCTCTGTGGAAGCTGCAAACAAAGCTCATCCCCACAAGATGAGAAATAAGCCAAAACCAGAATTAGGAGAGAATTCTCTTTCCCATAGAAGAGGGATTCTCCACTGTCACCAACAGAGCTGCTCCCAGGCAAAGCCAAAGAAACAACCTGGCCAAACTCCACCTTCCTGACAAAGGCACCATGTGCCCAGCTCCTGGGACTGCAGGGACAGCCAAGACTGGCAGCCCTGAAGCCCACTTATTCGAGTCCCTCCACTTCGGCAAACAGCCCAGGAATCTTTTCACACTCACTACTGAAATCCAAACTGAACCAGTATACAAATCAGAGGGTTCTGCCAACAAAACAGCAACGACATGGAGAAAAGAGTGATAAATCAATGATATCCTGGCTAAACAGTTATTCTTTCTGCTGCTTAAGCAGAGACGCTGCTGTAGATTTAAACATTTGATAAATATCTTTTTTGCTTCCCAATAATTAAAGCAAACACACCCAAACACACACCTAAACACAAAGCAAAAAGAACAAGAAAAGGACTTTGCTCAGGACATAATGTTCAACAGGTAGGCACAGGAAGAAATGTTCTTCTCCCATTAAAGCATGCACCTGTCTGGCACAGACTCTAATCCCACAAAAGAAACTCACTGGACACTTTAGGGGACTGCCAAGAAGTGCCCTCGGAACAAGAAGAGGTTCCCTCTTTGAGGGAAAGGTGTAAACATCAAGCAGAAAGTGGGTGAGCAGACTCTTGTACGGAGTGACTCACTGCAGAGACAGCTTGTGGCTGAAGATGCTGGGAGCAGGCAGGTCCAACAGAGGTAACCTGGCTGCCTCCTCACAGCAAGAACACAGCCCAAATAAAGCCAGAATCTGACCACCTGACCTCCGGCCTGACCAGAGCCAGCACAAACTCTCAAAAGGGCAGGGATGTTGCACAACTTGGAAAAACAGAAGCCCAAAAGCAAGTTTATTACCACAACTGGCACTAACTAGGGGAGAGGGCACATGACTAGTATATTCCTGACGTGGCAACACTGCGTCCTACTAATGACAGGACACGGAGCCAACCATCTCCCTGTGCTCTGATGCCCGCTCCCCTGAGCATGGCTGGGCGCCCTGCAGAGACTTCACCCATCAGAGGCTGGCCTCGACTCCTCCAGAGGCTGGCCATTATGTTCATAGTCACTCCTGCTTCCCAGTCAACCCCTGCAAATTTGGTGACCACAAGTCAACCCCATCTAGAGCAGATCAACTCTTACAGAACTGAAGACCAAACCCTGGTGGGTCCCCTGTGTCACGAGGGAAGAGAGCTGTGCAGACAACACCCCAGGAAGCCATCTTCCCTTCCACACTTCTCACCTTAAGTCTGATGGCCCAAACCAGCATTTCCCAAAATGCAGTCTGAAGAATCCAACTTCCACCCTCTGCGATGCTCCTGCAAAGTTAGGAATGATAAGGCTGGGGTGGCAGAGGGAGGGGAAGGCCCTTTCCGACTGTGCTCAGCCGCCTTTCTCTAGCTGTCGGCAGAGACCAAAGGAGGCACTCTTGCTTTCTGCGGAGATTTTAGCCCACACATAGCATCTCCAACACCCATCCCTGGGGCATCAGACCTGAAATGGGAAGGGATGAGGCAAGGAAAGGCAAGGCTCAGATTTGACTCCTCCCTCAATTCTAATATCCAAAGGCACTGAGCTCTATGGATTCCAACAAGTTCCCTCTTCTCCGCCACCACTGCCACTGTCTTAATGTCTTCCGTTCAGGCCCTTGTCATCTCTCAAGACAATTACTTTAATGGACTCATTTCTCTACTCCTAATTTCTACTTGCTTCACTTCAAAACTCCAAATAGCCACCGAGCTACCTTCCTGGAATACAGACCTGACCCTCTCTGCCTATAGGACTAAGTTCCAACCCTGGCACAGCATGCAAGGCCCTTGCCTGCCTTTCCAGCTGGAAGCATGGGCTTTGGAGTCCTACAGATCATTGCAGCTGACACTTAGATTAACCTCTTCCTGGCTATGTGAACACACACGTGTTTCTGCACCCATTCCCACATCTGTTTGTAGGGAATAGCATGATCAGCCTCCCGGAACAACTGTGAGGACTGAATCCAAGTTCTAAAGAGCCTAGCTCTTGCCAACCCAGCTCCAGGGTCCTCTCTCTTTCCCACCTTGCTATACCAGCTCTTCATAATGAATGAGAATTGACTTAAGGGAAAAACACATACATGCAAGATCTAGAAATGAAGGGTCATAAATTTAGAAATTAGGCCACCACAACATGAGAGAAACCAAAATTAACTCATTATCAAAATAATGTGAGAGGAGGGAAGGAACAGGAAGAGAAAGAAAACATTACATTTAGGAAGAAATGCTTTTAAAATATAAGTCTCTATGATGTTTTGAGCCTCATTTGCTCCAAAGACTTAGGAAGATGACATTTCAAAAGCTCACAAAGATAACACTTCTACTTTTTAAAAACTATTTCCTAATATTTTCAGAGTACTAAGAAGTACTTTTATAGACTTAATTTTAATAAAATGCTCAGAGATATTCTGGCATCAGTCACAACAAACACCCTTTTGGAATTTAATTTCCTTTCAGCATACAATTTACTATGGAAACTCATTTATGATGCCACCACAACCAGTCAAAATCTGCCTGGAGCACAAAAACTTCAAAATCCCAAAAGAGGGCCTTAAAGGACTAAATGGAAATTGGCCCCATATTTAGCCAAATCCTGCATCTAACAGAAATTTTCCCCACACCAAACTCTACCTTTGACCGTCAGCCAGATCGCACTCCTCCCTCTAGCTGTGCTACACTACAGGCTCCTCCAGGCCCCCCTCCAGCTAGAATCCCCTGAATTCTGTATCTTTTCCCTGTCCAGCAAAATTAATAAAAAAGGGAAGAAAGCCACAAAATGGGCAAAGGGAGACCAGCTACATCCATTTTCAACTTTCTATCAAAGACCTGTCCTTTCCGGCTTACAATTTTTTTCCAGTCCCTCTTAGACAAGACAATCACAGGCCCTGGAATATTCATTGCACATGCTACGGCTTGGGCTGGGAAGGCAAAAAGGCTAGAAGAATTATTGATAAGTACAAAAAAGTACTTTAAGCCTTTTCCCCTTGAGGATAAATGCTGAAAGACTTAATCAATCCTGTTATCCCAAGTACCTCTGTGCAAGGGAAAGAAAGAAGTAGACGCCAACCTTTACTCAGCACCCACTGCAATTAGTGGGTACATTTCATTGAATATAAGGCAGACAACATTACCCTGACTTCACACATGTGGAAATCAGGCTCACAGAGGTCAGGCAGCAGGTTCAGTATTTACACCAGGCCTGCCAGACTCCCAAGATGCTTGAACTCACCACTTCACCACACTGCTTCCAGAGTCCACAAGTGCTTATGTTAAAATGTGCTGGGCTAGGGAGCCCATTACAGTTTACTTGTTGCTAGACGTACAGTATCTCATTTAACTAGTACAACCCTGTAGGATAGCTGAGAATTCCTTTTCCACTGTTAAAATGGTATGAGGATTGAAAGATCATCAGTAACTTATGCATGACAGCTGCGCCAGAGTTGTGCCGTTTCTTGGGTTTGTTTTCTCTCCTGTAAAATGAAGCTCGCTCCCACCTCACAATCCCTGGTCAATGGCAGGGGCTCCAATGGTGATGATTATTATTTTTATTCATACTTCTCAATTAAAGTAAAATTTGTACCACAGATATTTTAAAGACTTAACCTAATTAAAGTAAAGACTTAAGCCTTTACTTGTTGGAGAAGGTATCGTTTTTACCACTACCTCATCTGGTCTGAAAAGGAAAGCAGTTTTTTAAAATTTTTGAAAAAAAAGTTTAATAATAAAATACCACTACCTCAAACTCAACAGATAACCACTAACTGCAACTTCAAAAAGCTGACAGAAAAAGGATTACTGAAAATGATGTGATCAAACCCATTATGGATTTTGAAAGCTACGAATGGACAAGTATAGGAACATTCGGTTATCATAAAGTACAAATAAATAAATAAATAAATAAATCCTCTTCTTCCAGAACCACGGCTTGATCATCAATGTGCAGTTTGACCCTAGCCAAGTCATTTCAACTCTGCGATGGCCCTCAGCATCCTGGGCCAGCTTAAGACCAGGAAGTTCTAGTGAGAAGGTGTGCAGAGGGTCTAAGGAACAGGAGTGGGGTCAAGAGGACACACATGATTGCCTGGAGCAATTGTTAATGTGCTGCATCTAACGCTTGCTCTGCTTGCCTTTTACTACACTCATTTGAAAAGAAACCTGGGAAGTCTGGATATGTGACAGGCGAGAGGAACCAGCTCACCACTTCTCAAGCCAGAATGGAAAAGATGGCAGAAGCACAGTTGTACAAGGACCCCAGCCTCAGTCAGACAGAAGGAAACCTGTAAGATTATGGCAGTGAGAGACCCTGAGGATGTTCTTCAGGCAAATCCCAGCAAGAGCAATGCAACTGAGCATCCGCTCCAAGCTTGAAGGTCAAAAAATAAGAAAAAATTCGGGTCCACAGGTGAAATACATATTTTCTAAGCACAATGAGCAACTTTATAGTTAAGACAGCGGGACAACCAAGTACACTAACTCCAAGCATAAAACAGTATTCATGCTATAAATCTAATACCAACTATTATTAGTTTTTTCTTGTTTTGCTTTGTGCAATCTTTCTTGCTTCTCGTGTTTTCTTTTAAATCTATCCTAATTTCTTTACAAGAACAAGCACAAGCTTATTTTGTGTGGCAAACCCGGCCTTACAAGGAAAAAGATTTCACTGTGTCCCTCAGAAACCTACTTCTGTCTGCATCAGTCTATGCAGCTCTCTGTTTATTCCCCATGTGACAGATAAGAAAACAAGTTCAGAGACGGCAAGTGACTCATCCAAGGTCAAACTTCTTGCTAACACATCTGGGACGACAACAAGGGCTCAAGAAACTCACTATGGGTCTCTTGCTGTAACACTGCTGCAAATGGCCAGGCATACTGGTGTCTTGAATACAAAGTTTATTTGAGGGGGAAAAAAAGCCAACATGAGTCATCTCCATTGGCAAGGGGCCCCACACAGGTTGTTCTAATAAAGTATCCAGTACCTCCAGAACTACTTGTTTCTGAATGTACCAACCTACGCAGACACACACAGCAGGCCACTCTTGCCACCCTCGAAGCTGTGCGCAGATGCGCTGTTGGGCTTTGGAGACCGGGAGGTGTCTCTTAAAGAGTAAGGGAAGCCGGAGCTTAGCCGTAAGTACTGACTGGATGAGAGGATAGGTGGGTGTACGAGGAGATGCGCGTGTTTTCAGACAGCTCCCGTTGACAGTTATGATATCATATAGCCTAATCACACTCATCTTGGAACACCCCAAACATCTCATCCGCTCAGCTGTTCCTCAACTTACCCAGGGCAAAAGCACTGCACTCTGAGGTGAATCTGGCGGCTGGGAAGGGACGGCAGTCGGCGACAGAGGAAGCAATACTCAGCTCCCTCCTCCACCCACCCCGTGCAAAAACTCCCCATTGGGTCTTCAGATGCCATAGGCGTCCCCAGCTCTGAGCCTGCCCCGGGTCTCAGGGTCTGCCCCGACACAGCGGGGGAAGAGAAAAGCACTATCCCGCCCCGCCTCCCTCTACTCCCCGACCCCCAGGCTCCCACTCTTCTCACCCGCAGGGTCCCCGGCCGGACTCGTCCGCTCCCAGAAACCCTGAGCGCACCCCATTCTCGGCGTCCTCAGAGGACCCGCGTCTCCCGCCTTCCCACACCCGGCCCTCCCGGCCGCCCCGGCCCGAGCCCTTTGCACCGCGTCCCCCGACCCCTGAGACCGCCCCGCACCCGCACTTCCCTCCCGGCCCTGCGGGCTCGCGGTCCGCCCCAACTTTTCCCGGCCCCGGCCCCGCAGCAACCGGGAGGCAGCGTCCCGAGCCGCCACCGGCAGGCGAGCTCGCGTCCCTCGGCCCCCACCCCGCCCGCGCTAGTTGCGCTCGGGACCTGCCGGGCGCCCGGGCCTGAGTCCGCAGCGCGGCACGGAGGCGGAGTCGGCGTGGCGGGAACCGCGCTGTCCCGGCGCCGCACCCCCGCCCGGTGCCCGGTGCCCTGCGCCCGCCCGCCGGCTCGCCCGCCCTGCCGCCGCCGCCGTGCCGCTCCCAGCCCACCTGCCCGCGGGTGCCGCCGCCGCCGCCGCCGCCACCACTGCCGGGAATACGTGGCAGTGGCCGCTGCCGCTCGCGCTCCCCGCCTCGCCTCTCCTGTCGGCACCCGCGCGGGCGGCTCCAGCGCGCCGCACCGCAGCGCCAAGCGCCCTCTGCCGCCGGGAAGCCGAATCCTCCCGCCCTAACCCTAACTCGCCGTCCGCCCCCGCCCGGGCCTCGGCCGCGGCCCCCGCCCCGTCTTCCCCGCCCCGTCTTCCCCGCCCCCGGCCCCGACTCTCGCTTCCTAGCGACCAGGGTTTCCGCCCCGCCTGCGGCTGCTGCTGCCTCCAGGAAGTTCGCCCTGACCACCTCTGCAGGCTCTGTGCGCTTTCTCGGGCTCCTGCGCAACTGCTGCTTAAGTCGCCCCCTTGTTGATATATTTCCTGCTTCTTGGAATGCCTCGCTCGTGAGAAACCAGAATCGGGAAGGGGATCGTTGAAAGCAAACGTCATCTCTGTTGTGCTCAGCATTCTCTCCTGCAGGGCTAGGTTAGCGCCCTGTCTGGAATACTGAAGCGCGCAGTAAATACCTGTGGAGAAAGCAAACGAGTAAATGAACGAGTTGGGATTTTTGCCGCTGTCTACCCAAGTAGGCTTTTAAACTTCAAGCAGAAATCTTGACCTGGATTTGTTTTTTGTAAATTTACACGTGCATACATGTGCGCAGCTCAGCATAAATAAATGGGATTCACAATTCCCCACCTCAGACCAGCTCCAAAGCCGCACGAGGCCCATAGCTAAATATTACTCGGGGCTTTTGGTCAAACACATTTAGGTTTTACCACTTAAAAGCTGGGCAATCGCGGGAAAGCTCATCTCCCTGGGCCACAGTTAACACGTCTATAAATTAAGAATAATAAAATCTACTTCATAGAGTTGTTGTGAGGATTAATTGAGATGGTGTGTTGTAAAGCACTTTTCACAGCCCAGATGTGTGCGGCGACGTGTAAATGGTAGTTATTGTTGTATTACTACTGACGCAGTAGGTGATTTTAAAAACTATCTTCAAAATGTAAAATATTGACCACCTTTTCACTTGAAGACAAACCCTAAAACCTTTGTATGTGTGGTGGTGTCACCTGCTCAGCAAGGCCAGTCCTGGGAGCAAGGCCACTCTTGTAACCTCTTCCCCTCCACCGGTAAAAATTAACACATCTTGGGGTTTTTTGTTTTGTTTTGAAGAATTATGGAACCCACTCTTCTGCAGGTTTTCCACCTGGGTTTCTGTTGCCAATCTCTTAATTAACAAGTTTTCCTTTTATGGATGTCAAAGACAAGGAGCTCTTTGAAAGCACCTGCAGTCTACTGGCTCTTCTGGTTTTCTTCCTAACCCTCTCTCAAACAACCTGAGGCTTTCTTTTCATTTTTACAGGAAGTGTCCTTCCTGCTGCATACAAAAGACATCAGTGCAGTGGAGTGAGATCAGAGGGGACTGCTCTGCATACACTTTGGGCTTTCTGCACCTCAGTCCCCTCAATGGTAAACCTTGGAGAATTAGACTTTTTCACCTCGGGAGAGAATTCGGTTCAGGTATTTCCTGTGAAGGAAATAACCTGAAACACAAGTATATTTAATAAAAGGCAACTACTGATCAGTTTATTTAGTGTTCTATGTGCTGAAAGAGTGAGAGGAACACGCGTGTGTGAGGTAAGTTTCCTGCCTTCAAGGGAATTTAAGCTGTAGCTCCACACTAGGGGAGAGGGATTGGGAGTACGTGGGATGTGGCTAAATATGAAATTAGCAAGCCGCAAGGTCTAAATTGGGGCAGTGGTATTGCCATGTGATTTGCTTTAATTCATTATCATTGTAAATGCCATTTTCCTCTAAATATTAGGTACATAACTTCCCAAGGCCACTGCTAAAAATTAATGAATAATTTTATGAGGCAAGCAGAGCCACTGATGTAGGACTCAGTCCCTTAATAAGGTGACTTCACATGTTCCCTTATACTAGTAATACCATAGATATTGTGTCTATGAAAATTGCCATCCTTGGCTGGGCGCGGTGGCTCACACCTGTAATCCCTGCACTTTGGGAAGCTGAGGCCGGTGGATCACCTGAGCTCAGGAGTTCGAGATCAACCTGGCCAACATGATAAACCCCGTCTCTACTAAAAATACAAAAAATTAGGTGTGATGACGGCTGCCTATAATCCTAGCTACTTGGGAGGACTGTGGCAGGAGAATCACTTGAACCAGGGAGGCGGAGGTTGCAGTGAGCTGAGATCCCACCAACCACTGCACTCCAGCCTGCGGAACAAGAGCAAAACTCCATTTCAAACAGCAACAACAAAAAGTGCCATCCTTTATAGGTTAGAGTTGCGTATCTTACAATGCAAGTCTCAGAGGGAAAGTTTACACATTGTTACACTAACGGCTTCTAATGAATCACCCCTACTGAGGTGGTTCTGTAGCTCCCTCCTGCATTGACTCTGGAGTTGGCCTTGCGACTTGCTTTAGTCATTGGGACACAAATATGACACAAGCAGGGGCTTTCGATGTGCATTTGTGCCTTGCTCCTTGTTCTCTTGGAATGCTACCCTGAGACTGCCATGAAGAAACCTGGTCCAACCTCCTTGAAGAGGAAAGATCCCGAGAAGAGAAAAAGCCTTGCCATCCAGCTATGCAGCCCACCAACTCTCAGCCACATGAGTGAGCTCCAGGGAAAGCCAGCCAAAAATAATCCAGCCGACCTAGGAATTGTGAGAAATAAAATGGTGGTTGTTTGAAATCACTAAGTGTTGGGGTGGTTTGCTGTACAGTAATAGGTAACTGACACACAGATCACTCATAGGCACTCCTACAGTTAAAAGTTCTAGAGGAAATTCACTCAAGAATCAGTACTCCCACTAGTGTTTTCTGTTATGAAGCATTCAGTTGAAGTTACTAAATCAAGCTTAGCAGAGCATCACATTTCATGTAAATACCCTCTTTAGAAGTTCTTCGTTGAATGGGTTACTGAGCCTAGTACTGTTTAAAATCCTTCTGCAGTCAACATAACAATGGGCAGGCAAAATCAGCTTGTAAGCTACCAAAAGCTTTAAACATTAGAATTCCCTGGAACTTCAACAGCAGGTATTATAGAGGTTGGGTGTGTTTATCTTTCCCACTTTATTATAAGCTCATTACATTTATTTTCTTTCTTTCTTTCATTTATTTATTTATTTATTTATTTTGAGACAGAGTCTCACTCTGTTGCCCAGGCTAGAGTGCAGAGGCGTGACCTCAGCTCACTGCAACCTCCACCTCCCCCTCCCAGGCTCAAGAGATTCTCCTGCCTCAGCCTCCCAAGTAGCTGGGACTACAGGCACGTGCCACCATGCTCAGCTAATTTTTGTATTTTTAGTAGAGACGGGTTTCACCATATTGGTCAGGCTGCTCTTGAACTCCTGACCTCGTGATCCACCTGCCTCGGCCTCCCAAAGTGCCGAGATTACAGGCGTGAGCCACCACTCCTGGCCTATGTTTATTGGCATGGTTTTATCATAAACCACAAAACATCACAAGGTGTTAGAGATCATCTAATCCACCACCTCATTTTATAGATGAGAAAACTTGGGCCAAGAGGAATCCTCAGAGCCTTACATATACCCCAGGTCCTGGAGCTGCCCCAGAGCAGAACTGAGGTAACCAATTCATAGTTCTTTATGCTGTTAGTTGAACTTTTCTGTTTTTCCTTTGTGACATTTGTTGCTATTTAAAATATACTTCGCATGCTTGAACTATGTCTGTAACTTTCCTTTGCACTTATAATAAAATCTGAATTCTTATATGTGGCCCCATGAGGTCTGGTGCAGCCTGCCCCTCCAGAGATGTCGGTATTGCTCTGCCCCTTGCTGAGCACACTCTGCCCAACTGGCTTTCTTTCGGTTCCCCAGACCCAGCAACTCTCTGCCACATGAGTGAGCTCCAGGGAAAGCCAGCCAAAAATAATCCAGCCAACCAATTGTGAGAAATAAAATGGTGGTGGTTTCAAATCACTAAGTGTTGGGGTGGTGTAGTGAAAAGCAAGTAGAGAAAAGCAAGCTCTTCTCTACTTCAAAGCCCTTTGCACATGCTGTTCCTTCCACTGACATGCTCTTTCCCTAACTCTTCACTTCTCTAAGTTCTGCTTTCCCAAACCCATTAGAGTTCTGTGGTTACAAGCAACAGAAAGCAATTTGGGGAATAATGTAAACAAAAAAATTTGGTGGACATAGAGGTAGTGTTAAAACACTCACTCTGAATGAAGAGACCACCCAAACAGGCTTTGTGTGAGCAACATGGCTGTTTATTCATCCGGGTGCGAGCGGGCTGAGTCTGAAAAGAGAGTCAGTGGAGGGTGGTGGGTTAGGAGTTGGTTTTATAGGCTTGGGGTAAGCACTAGAAAGTTACAGAAGTTACAGGTTAGGGAGTTTTTGCAAGCTGGGAGGGGGTCATAGGATCTAGAGTCATGAGGCTGACCAAGGGCAGTTACAAAGTCCAATGGCCTTGTCAACTGAGGCCAGAAAAGGAAACCATAGAAGAATGTTTCCTGTTAGTTAGGCACCACAGGGGTTCATCGTTTTTTCATTTTTCATTATCTTCCAGCTACTTCAGGTTTTCTAATTCCAGAAGGCCCTCCAGAGGTGTATGGGTGGGCCATGGCACCATCAGTCAGCCTAAAGGACCTTACAGGTAGTTCAGTCTTTTCAGCCAAATTTTGGAAAGCTCAAGGACAAGACAGCTCAGGAATCTTACCGAGATTTGATTCCTGACTAACAGAAACCTTGTTGAGGCCCAACCAGTGGAACAAGCCACTCCGGTTTTTCTGTTTTTACATCACTCCACTCAAGATTCCAAGCCCTAAAAGAAAGTCAGCCTTACCTAGTCACATGCCTACCCTCAGCTAGAGAAGAACAGGACACCTTCAATGAAAGCCCCCATTTAGGGACTGTTGTTATCAAAGAAGGGAAAGTTGATTGAGGGTGACAAAAACAGTGAATGTCCACTATATAATCTCTCAGGCCTTGCCTTAAATGTCATCTTCTCAGAGAAGCTTTTCTTAACAATCCATCTGTTGCATGCTTTCATGACACTCCATATTTTTGCACTGTTCACATCACATTTTTATAGTTACATATTTTCATGTGTTTGTCTGTATCTATCAAATTCTCCCTCCATGAGAAAAAGGACTGCTCCTGTTAGCCCACTCGCATATAGGCACTCAATATATACTTATTAAATCAATCTATAAATAAGCAAACAAATGAATGACGAATATAAGCCTTGTGATTCTTCTGACTTAATCTATGAGATATTAACTTTGCAGGAATCATGAGAATACAATGAGGGCAGGTTGCGGAAGATTCTCTGTGCTGGGTCCCTTTGTGATGCTGTGGAAGGGACAAAGACTCATGCACAGGATAAATGAAGAAACACGACCTTGTGCATCAGAGATAAGACATGCTGTGCTATGCTGTACTGTTCTTGAGGGATAAATTATATAAGTAATGAAGTAAGATGGGGAGGACTAGAATGGTGGTCTGCATGTCTCAGAATGTTTGCAGAAGTAGGAACCCTCAAAACTGCTGCCTGACTGCAGCTGCCAGAAGCTGAGGTCAGCAATGTATGTTCATAAACCTGCTCCCTTGGCCCTTGTTCATGCCGGTTGTGCATTCTCTGTAGCAGAGGTCCCAGAGTCATCTGCCAATGGCCTCAGATCCATGGACAGGTTTTTCACACCTCAGAGACAAAAATGAGAGTAATCAGCACAATGTAAAGCTAAATGTATGCAATTCTTATATCAATGATTATTACATTTGTACTCATTTGCATATAGGTTTTTGTTTTGGTTATTTTTTGGCAAAATAAAAAGTAGACAACCTCAATTTCTATTCCCATTCCCAAAATGTTTTTGTAATGGTTTTGGTCTATGAAATCTGAAAGCCTCAGAAATTCCCACTTATTAATCTCAGATACCTGGGTGATCCATGCAAAGGCTTTAGACCAATCAGAAAATCAACTGTTACTGTTTCATTGTTTCTCATGTTTTAATCATGTAGCCTGTTTCCTTTTCTGCCTCATCCCTACTTGGCAGTCATATAATTCCAGTGGTTAAAACATGGGGTTAAGGAGGCTTCACTGCCAGAATCACATCTGTGGCCACGGGTCAGCAGGGAGCTGTGCCTTGGTTCTGTCCTGTCCACAGAAAGATCTGGACTTGAGGTCTGGTTGTTACCAGTGGAGGGCCCAGGTTCTTGGTGTTTTGAACAAAGAACTGGACAAAATGCACAAAGCAAAGAAAGAATGAAGCAAGAAAAGGAGAAATGTATTGAAAATGAAAGCACACCCCACAGGGTGGGAACAGGCCCAAGCAAGCAGCTCAAGGGCCCTGGTTACAGAATTTTCTGGGGCTTAAATACCTTCTAGAGGTTTCCCACTGGTTACTTAGTATATGCCCTATATAGATAAAGAGGTGGAAGTGAAGTTGCAAAGTTATTTACTTGGTGTACACTCTTTGCATATGAAGAGGATATTTCCTGTCATCGCTGAAGTAGAGTTACAGAGTTGTTTACTTGGTCGTAGAAAGTTGGAGTTTCTCTGTTTGATTCAGTTTTAGGAAGTCTTTAGTTTCCCTGCCCTGAGACCCTATTCTCTGCTTCATGGTCAGTGGCCATGAGTGTGTGTGTGTGTGTGTGTGTGTGTGTGTGTGTGTGTGTGTGTGTGTGTGTGAACACTCACATGCATGTGTGTATACTTACGGCAGGGAGAGTCCTTGGTGGGTCTCCAACACTGTTCCACCATAGGGGAGCTACTTAACCCTAAGAGGATATATTGTTCTTAATCCCTGTTTTACAAAGAAGGAAACTGAGACTTAGAACATTTAAGCAATTCACCCTAAGCCTGGTTAAATGCAAAGTTCAAATACTTAATGGACCTTACCCTCTTTGGTCCATAGTTCAGGTGATTAATTGGTGTTACCTGAAGTTGAATCTGATATGAATTCCCAGAAGACAACATTACAGAAAGACTTTTCTATAACTAGAAAAGAGGTTAAAAAAATGTTTGTGAGTCAGGGTCTCACCCAGGCTGGAGTGCAGTGGCACAATCACAACTCACTACAGCCTCAACCTCCTGGGCTCAAATCATCCTCCTGCCCCAGCCTCCTGAGTAGCTCAGACCACAGGTACACACCACCATGCTCAACTAATTTATTACTTTTTAATGTTGAAACAAGGTCTCCCTATATTGCCCAGGCTGGTCTGGAACTCCTGGGCTCACTTGATCCTCCCACCTCAGTCTCCCAAACTGCTGGGATTACAGACATGAACCATCGTGTTCAGCCAAGAGGAAAACTTACCCTCCCTAAGTTCAGAGGGAAAACTACCCAGCTTCTTGGATTTAAGAAGCATTAGAGCTTTAAGTGCTGTAGATTTACATAAGTATCAAGGGTTATAATCAAAATTTCTTTTTTCTCACTGGTAGTAATTTTTTTTAAAGACTTCAAACAAGATTATACCTACTCTTGGACAGTAAGTAAGCATGCCCATTTTCATAAAGCTTTGAAATCCCATATAAGGAAAAGTTTTAAAATCTCTGCTTTCGTTGGTACAAAAGCACCGAAGCACTACTGAAAAGCTCAACTCAAATCTTCATGCTTACTGCCTCGTTTTCTGAAATTTAAGTCTCTAGCTAAACAATGGGAAGGAATCCCTACTCTTCCCCTGCTGCCAGCAACCAAAGCATGCTTTCAAGCCAAGAACACCGGTGAACCCTTTACATTTCTCCACAACTTTCTCCCTGCTGGCAAATCTCAAGTTTCTATTTCAGTAGAAATAAGAGTGTCCTTAACATGCCTGGCTTCATGCTCTTTTAACCCCTTTCAGAATTTTGGGGGGTTTTGCTTGAGAAAGTAAGACCACACTAAAATCACAACTCCCCAGGATACCATTAAAAGTGGAACTCAGCCGGGCATGATGCCTCATGCCTGTAATCCCAACTATTTGGGAGGCCGAGGCAGACAGATCATGAGGTCAAGAGATCGAGACCATGTTGGCCAACATGGTGAAACCCTGTCTCTATTAAAAATACAAAAATTAGATGGGCATGGTGGTGTGTGCCTGTAGTCCCGGCTACTAGGGAGACTGAGGCAGAAGAATAGCTTGAACCTGAGAAGCAGAGGTTGCAGTGAGCCAAGATTGCACCACTGCACTCCAGCCTGGTGACAGAGTGAGACTCTGTCTCAAAAAAAAAAAAAATTAGCCAGACATGGTGGCACAGTCCTGTAGTCCCAGCTACTTGGGGGGCTGAAGCAGGAGGATCACTTGAGCCCAGGAATTTGAGGATATAGAGATCTGTGATCGCACCATTGCACTCCAGCCTGCATGACAAAGCGGGATCCTGAATTTTTTTTTTACTTTATTTTTCAGGGAAGTATGTGGCAGAGAAGAAAAAACAAAAGAGGAACTGTTGGTATACTTAGAAGGAAGCAGGGAAGCTCCACTTTTATTCCATAGTTATAAATAGCCCATTATTATTTTTAAATTCCAAATTGAAAAATAATGCTTAATTACCTTAACTTTCAGATCCGTAACCACAAGATCTTCATCAGTGACTCATATACCAGTTGTCCCTTTTGGTCTGGCACATTTTTTAACATCAAAGGTGTTTCCTATCAACTATGTCTTTTTCCCCAAGGGAACTTCATCTTTCCTGGAAAGCAATGATCATGTTTCTAGTCTATACTTAACTCTTCAATCACTTCACATGTATTTATGGAACACCTAGTACATGCAGGCAATTTATTGAGTTTTGTGAATATAAAGTCATAAAAGACATATAGTCCTTTCCTTCCCTAGAGAAACTCACAGACCAGTGGAGAGAAAAAATATATATAATTACAAATTTTACAAATTATGTTAAGCATGCTGAAGGAAAAGAGTAAGGTTCTATGAGAAAGTTTCATAAAGAGAATGAGTTTTATATTGAGAGGTCAGGGAAGACCTTTCTGGAAGTGATCTGAAAGTTTGACCAAAGAGATGGATAGGTATTAGCCCAGTGAGGAACCTCCTAGGGCCACAGACCTCCTCACCCAAGGCTTCTCTATGTCTTGGACAATGACCAGGACAAGAAGTGCAACTTCTCAGTGCATCACTGATTTCAGAGAGGAGTCCTGGGGCCCCGTCTCCCCACAGGTACAGAGGCAAGACGGGGAGTCCCCAGCTTCTCCCCAGGGGCTTCCTAATCCATCCAACCCACACTCTGCTCTCTGAATTCCAGACTCCCCTCAGCTGCAGCACTTAGGTGAGCACTCCAGGTGAATATTTTACTAGTTCTTGTGCATGTGCAGTCTCTACACCTACACTGTTAAGTGCTTGGAGAGTGGATGGCTCTATCTCATCCTCCTTTTATAATGCTCATGGTATCTACAAGAGAACTTGGTTTATAGCCACAGTTCAACAAACACCTGTTTAATGGGATTGAATTTTATCTCAGCATTAGTAGTGTGCCAAACATCTGATGTGAAATAAGAGCCAAATTAGACAAAGTAAGCATGCTTTAGAAGTGCAGAGACGGAAAGAAAATGGCAATGAAGAGCACTGGTGTAGAAGTACTTCCTGAAACTTTAAGGAATCCATCTGGTATCATTTTGATTGACTTTGTTAAGGACACAGTTTCTAGGTTCTGAGACTCCTCAACTCTAACATGCAACAGTCATTGGACAACAGTTTACTTTTCGAGGGGTGAAAAATGCCTGCTTTCAACGTATACCTATATTGAGAGCTATAGAGGCATATCCTGACTCTATTTCCAAAAAGTATGCTTTATAATTTAAAAAAATCAATACTGGTCACTACTTTTCTTTTTTTTTTTTTTGAGACAGTTTCACTCGGTTGCTCAGGCTGAAGTGCAATGGCACGATCTTGGCTCCCTGCAACCGCCTCCTCTGGGGTTCAACCTTCCAAGTATCTGGGAGTACAGGCATGCACCACCATACCCGGCTAATTTTTGTATTTTTAGTAGAGATGAGATTTCACCATGTTGGCCAGGCTGGTTTCAAACTCCCAACCTGAGGTGATCCGCCCACCTCAGCCTCCCAAAGTGCTGGGATTACAGGCATAGGCCACTGCACCCAGCCACATTATTATTATTATTATTATTATTTTGAGATGGAGTATTGATCTGTTGCCCAGGCTGCAGTGCAATGGTGTGATCTCGGCTCACTGCAACCTCTGCCTCTTGGGTTCAAGCGATTATCCTGCCTCAGCCTCCAGAGTAGCTGGGATTACAGGCATCCACCACCAAGCCCAGCTAATTTTTATATTTTTACAGGTTTCACAATATTGCCCAGGCTGGTCTCGAAGTCCTGACCTCAGGTGATCCACCCGCCTTGGCCTCTAAAGTGCTGGAATTACAGGAGTGAGCCACCATGCCCAGTCCACATTATTACTTTTAACAGAATTTTGTTTTCTCTTTTGCCTACCTCATGTCCACATCAATTTGATTCTTTTTTGTAATAGCACCTCGAATTCATTTTAGAAATCATTCTCCCTTAGTAGACATAGCCTGCTGGGCTATTTCATCTGTATGTGATGCTTTCCCCTAGTGAAGGGATGGAGGGGCACCCTACCCAAGCTAGATTATTCAGACATATCAACAGTGACCAGAACATCAAAGGCATGGCCACAGATGGAGCTTACTCATTCCAGACATAAGATGTAGACAAGACTTTCCAGAGCTTCTCCTACAAACAGCCTCTGAAACCAATGTGGTTTCAAAGTCCATTTCTGTTATTCACAGGCAAAGAATTCTAAATGAGACAGTGCTTTGGCTGATGGTACATTTAAAACTGAAGTTCTTAATCTGAGGTCCAGAGACTTGGACATGGTCCATGGGTTGGTGTCAGGGCTCAATAGACAAGGTATAATTTTTATATTTGCTGATGAGTATATTTTCCCAGTGAGATGGTCTATAGGCAGCTTTTATCAGATTCTCAAAGGGGTCTATGGCTGAAAATGGGTTAGAAACCATTGATCCTAGAGCAGGAGTTCTTAATAAACCTGTGAATAAACTCAGATGGGGAAAAATTACATCTTTGTTCTCACTAACTTCCATTCATGTTTTCTTATTTACGAATGTTGGTAACAGACCACAGTATTATTAGCAATTCCCATGACTTTGCTACCAGTAGAAATCAGATATTTTCATATCACATTACAGTGTTGCAGATCTCAAAATATAATTTACACCTTTCACTGCTTTAAAATTACAGTGTAAATAGACCCAAGCTAGATCTTATTATTCAATGTGTTAATAAAGAAGCATATATATTACTTGATCACCAGATACTTTAGCATTTTAAAGCTGCATCGCAACATAATTGGTTTCCTTCGTAATCTGTATGCTTTAGTTTATTCAAAACATTATTCTGAGAAGTCCCAATTCTTCCTCAGACTGCCAAGGAGCCTATAATACAAAAAAAGTCACTAGCCCTCTTAGGAAAATCTTGGTAGAACCAAGCCTCCTAGCCTTACTTTTATTTGCTCTACAAAACTAGCTTCCATATGATATTTCCTCTCCTTTCAATAAACTGGCATCTTGGTTCCCAGCCTTGTAACCTCTGAATACTTACAAAGCAGCAGGTATTGCCTAAGTCCAGAAA
Source organism: Cheracebus regulus (assembly GCA_963574635.1). Lineage (NCBI taxonomy): Eukaryota > Metazoa > Chordata > Mammalia > Primates > Pitheciidae > Cheracebus > Cheracebus regulus. The sequence goes on from CAUYQU010069842.1 coordinate 44,157, forward strand.
AACACACAAACTTATACAAACCACAGGACAAAACAACAGCAAAAAGAGAGACAAAAAGAGAGAAATGTAGAATAGGTAGATCCAGAGAGGCAGAAAGCAGATTAGTGGTTGCAAGGGTCTACAGAAAGGGGGAAACAGGGAGTGATGGGTTAATGGGAGGATTGACCCCTTAATAGGTATAGGATTTCCTTTTAGGGGTGATGAACATGTTTTGGAAATGGATAAACATGATGATGGAACAGCACTGTTAAGGTACTAAATGCCAATGAATTGTATACTGCAAAAAAACTAATTTTGTATTCTAGGAATTAGCATTCATTCGCTCAATAAAACAGAAAATCAAATAAGAAATAAATAAATAAAAGGCAACTCCATAACAATCTCATCTGGGAATTATATAAAGTCCTACTTAGGGGAATAAAGAAAAAAATAAACCCAAAGTTTAATGGTATTTTATTTCCCATTTTTCCCCCTGAACCCACCCTCCCATCAAGTTGCTTGTGTATACTGCAATTTGAGATCACTTATGAAATTGTTAATGTGTACTTTAGCCTACACATTAAATTCTGGTTTGCACTTACGCATATTAAAACACACCACTAAATACTCATCTGACAAGCTATATTTTAAACCTCAAACTAGGCTTTATTGTGCCTGGATGCATTTTTAATATATCCACTAAATTTCAGCAAGCCTGAAGACTGGCTGGCAGTGATGATTTATAAGTGGGGGTAGAGTCTCTCACTTTCTATCCCAGCGTCAGCTCCCACCTGCAGGTCTGGGAATTGGCAGCCCCCTACTGCCTGCTGGCTCTGTGGAGCTTTTAAGAAAAGATTTCAAGCATGGCCTCAACTTGGATCTGAAAGATCACTAAAGGGCTTCCCATTCTGGTAATAGGCCCCATCCAGGACCTCAGCGTATCCCATTAGAGCTTGCCAGCCTCCATCACAGCAGGCATGGATTGACTGTCCACAAGCCCGTCTCATAGCCTCCTCCATCGTTCCCTCTCTGCCAGGGTTTTGAAGTTCCTTTTCCTACTCAGGAAGCCTGTTGGCACTACACAGCCCACAGGATAGTGTCCAAGCGCCTCAGTCTGGAAAGGGAGAACTGACAGTTTTTGAAGGCTCACACAATAGAAGGCTTTTGTCTCAAGCACCCCATATAACTTCATGAAAAGCACAACCAGGCTTATTATGACCATTTAGGGATGAAAATACTAAGGCAAAAGATCATGTAACGTCACACAACTGGTAAAGCTTTCACCATGTTTCCCTTCCTCCTTCCCTTCCAATCGTTTCTCTACCACTCACTCCTCTGCGTCAGCCAGGCAGGCCCCCTACTACTCACTGTCCCCTGACTGTCACACCTTGTCCACAGGGCCCCTCCACCTAGGGACCTCCACTCTCCACGTTCCAAACCCCACCCATTCCTTGAAGTTTGGCTCAAGTCTCTTTTTCTCCAAAAAGCTTTCTCAGACCCCAGTTCTCTCCCCATCCTCTGAATTTCCACTTATTACACCACTACTCCTGGAACAATATCCAGGTACTGCCTGGTGTGGCCTCCTCCATTAAAAAGTAAACTCCCTGAGGACAGGAATTGTGTCTTATTCCTTTGTGTTTGCTACAAGTACCCTGTTGGACTGAGAGATCAAAACTGCTTGATTCTCTCAATCAGCAAGAGATTTATTTTTTACAGGCCAAAGCATTGATTCTTTTTCCCAGTTTCTGTCTTCCCCGTCTCCTGCCACATTTCCTGGACAGGTCTCATGGGGCTCCCAGTCGTCCTCTCCAGGCTGCCCTGAACAGCAGAGCCCTGCCTAGCACAAGGCTCTTTCCCTGCTGCACCATCTCCCTGAGATGCAGCCTGCTTCCTTTGTCGCTAGAAGATGAAGAAGGCGCTTTTTTTTTTCCTTTTACATGTCTAAAGACATCATTCTTTTCAGAGAGGAACTTTGGGAAAAGTCATGGCAATGAAGTATGGAGCTTATTCAGAGAATGAGCATGTTGTGTCCTGTCTCCAGGTGTGTGACAGCTGCCGAGAGGGTAGTACGTGGATTGTTTTGGCAGGAAAAGGGGGTTTGGTGGTATTAAGCACTCATAGGAAAGGACAGGAGCTTTGGGATGAAAAGCACTGGTGCCTGCCTCATGTAATTTGACAGATGCTGTAAGACTCTAGAGGTTCCCAACCATGTCCCTCTGAGTTTATAATGTTTTCTTCTTTTCTTCTGTGTTCAAAATTCCTCACATTTTAGTTTTCCTCTGTTTTAGATGATGTGGCTAGCTAATATTTTGCAACATTTGTGTTCTCTTCTTTTCTACCCCATCTTCTTCTCCCATGACTTCCAAAAACACCTTATTTTTTCAGGGATGTGGCAAGGAAGAAAACAGGGAATAATCGTAATATCTCTAGGCCTTTATTTTCCAAAATTCTCTATCTTTTGAAGACCTCAGAGGGTTCATGAAGGAGATGAAAGAAAAAGGCAATTCATAGAGTAACTTGAGCATTGGAATCAAGGCATTGGGAAAAATAGAGGCTCCTCCCAAGACCACACAGCAACCCCAGGCCAAGGCAGAAAAGAAGGAGGCTGTATGATGATTCCAGAGAGGAACAGTTGCAAGCTCAGATGTTCAGATGCCTTCAAAGGATTAGAAAGGTATTACCAACAAATAAATGAGTCAAGCTGGTGAACAGACAAGTGGGAGTGGTAAGGACTATGTCTGGGGTTTTATTCCTAAGTGTATTAATTTTGTTCAAAAAATGTATGCTATGCTGGTGAAAAAAACCACATCTAGCACTTCATTCTACCCACTGGCAATCTCTGAATCTAGCTAGTTGTGATAGCCTTGTAAAAAATTTTTGTGCCTCAAGCACCAAATAAAATCTATAGAGCCAGTCACAGTGCTGTGCACCTGTAGACTCAGCTACTCGGGAGGCCGGGCAGGAGGACTGCTTGAGCCCAGGACATCTGGGCTGTAGTGCACTCTGCCAATAGGATGTCTGCACTAAATTCAACATCAGTATGGTGACCTCCCAGGAGCAGGGGACCAGCAGGTTGCCTAAGGAAGGGTGATCCAGCCTGAGCCAGAAATAGAACAGGACAAAACTTCCATGCTGATCAGCAGTGGGATCACATCCGTGAATAGCCACTGCCAGTCTGGACAACATAGAAAGACCCTATCTCTAAAAAGAAAAAACAACGCTACAGAGAGGGACTAGTTCTAATCGAGCCCTGTAGACAGCAGAAAACTGTGAACTGATGACCTGGTAACAAGGGAGACATCTCCCCATATCAGATGCCTGGAAAATGTGAATGACCCTGGAACTGTGATCTAATTTCTGGGCTTGGAGAGGGTGAAGTACATGTATGGCTTAGGTTAAGTCCTTCCCCAGCTACCAGCCCAATGGGATGGGAGAAATTAGGGTAATTTATAAAAGTATTTTAAAGGTACAATATTTATGTATAAAGTTGAATTTCCTATAACTACAAACATCGAAGGACGTGTTTGGGTTAATTCTATTCTCCATACATCTACTACGCACTGCCTATATATCTCTGCTGTGTGTATATATGTCTCTTACATAGATATTGAATTGAGCTGTGCTGTAACAGATCTGTCCCATTTGAGTCTTGAAATAAAATAAAGCCACATCCTTCTGTTCAGAAGATGGGGTCACACATCGAATAATGGACACTTCTGGTGTTGGTGGTCCTGAGAAACAGTGGAACTTGAAAGAAGTGAGGGATTAGAAGACAGGACTTAGACTGGGGTAAGGAAAGAATGACTTCCTTTCTCTGATGTGGCTCTCTTGACCTCAAGCTCCTAGATGTTTAGCAAGATTTCAATGTCCTACCTGGTGTAGGGAATGAAAAAGACTCTTGCTATTTGAAGCTGATAGGGAGGCAGATCTGGAGGGGCTCCCCAAGGATGGGCAGGTGCAGGTGATGAGAACAACCATTTATTCACCCAAGAGTTTTATGAATCATTCTATGCTATTAGCACAAAGGTTTAACTTAAGCACAGCTGTTCTGAAAAATATTAAGGGAAGAGAATTGGCCCATCTTTAGGCTAGAAAGGTAAAGACTTTGACACCACCTAAGGTCATGACAGTGGTGGAAGCCGGAATTGAAGACATTCCCAAGAAGAAGGTGATATTGGAGGAACAAGTGTTAAGCCATTACAGGGATCCTTCTACAATTGCTCACCTTGAGGGATTGCAGAGTGTTATTTTGTTAAGCCAGCTGGTGGGTTCCTCACTCAGACATGGCTGAATTCTAGGGGATGACTAAGACAGAGCCTCTGCCCACCAGAGAAAGTGGGCACATTTTTTTTTTGAGGCAGAGTTTCAATCTTGTTGCCCAGGCTGGAGTGCAATGGCACGATCTCAGCTCACTGCAACCTCTGCCTCCTGGGTTCAAGTGATTCTCCTGCCTCAGCCTCTCGAGAGCTGAGATTACAGGCGCATGCCATCACACACAGCTAATATTTGTATTTTTAGTAGAGACGGGATTTCACCATGTTGGCCAGGCTGGTCTCGAACTCCTGACCTCAGGTGATCTGCCTGCCTCGGCCTCCCAAAGTGC